>VZTZ01049076.1:197644-226446 GCA_013400955.1 Drymodes brunneopygia | reverse complement strand
ATGGGGTTCTGGCACATGGGACAGGTTAGTGATTTTATGTGCTTGGTTTTCATTGTAAACAGTGTTTCAAAATATATTCAGTGAGGTGTGGATTGGAAATCATAACCCTGCAAGTTGCATTTATGTTGCTGGAAATTCTCACTGTTCCTGCGCTGCTTTTTTGTAAATTTAGAATTATTTTTTTTCTTTCAAGTTACATCCTTTAAAAATTACAGAAAGTACACGAGTATACCTTTGAAAAGTCCTTATCTCTTGTGGTGTGACAGCACAATAAAATTGACCTTGGTCCTGGGGGCTTTGAAAAGACTGCAGTAAAAGTGTAGATGTTTACCTTCTCAAACTGCCTTCTGTGCTTTGAAATACGCAGTGATTTAGTGCTTTGTTGATAATGAATTCAAGATGCTTTCAGTTCAACTGCTCTGAGTAGCCCTGCTTTGATTTCCCTTTTACAAGGGCCATCCACCCCTGTAGCTGATGCAATGGGGAGGTGATGCACAGGGACCAGGTAACCATTGACTGCATAAAGGGAAGAAATCCTGATCAACGCCCTTGGAAAACTCCACAAAGAACGTCAGACAATTCTTTACTCACACTGATGTCATCTCTTTGCTGATATGCAAAGTCATTTATCATTTAGGGAAGAGGTCAGGCAGCATCTCCAGCGTCACTAATGCCTGACTGTGTCCTAAAGCTTTTTGTTCTGTTTTGTTTTTTTTTGAGGTGGAGGTTTGAAAGAATGTGTTATTAACAATGAAAGAATGTGTTGTTTGCTGCTTGAGGGTTTTAATGATTTTAATTGTCATTTGTCGAAGTAGGTAGTGAAGTTAGTGCAGGGTTAGACCTTCTGAATCTGATAGCTCTGGGATGATAAAAAGTATTATTATCACAACAGTCCTGGGCTTCATTTGAATTTATTTTCCTCATACTGAACTACAAAGTTTACACAATTCTGTTTCAATTTGTCAATAAAGTAGAGTCCAGCTCTGGTTGATCTTGTAGGTGAGAACACAATGTTAATTCCAAGGATTTCCTTTCTAAGAGTTAGGATTTTGTGCCAGAAGTTATGGAGGGTGTTAATTCTATCTTCAGCATGTAGCTCAGGCTTAGGGGCAGTGTCAACTTGCAAGCAGATGCACCAGTAGTACAACTAAATTTTGTATTTAAGTAAAAAAACTTGGCTTAAATGCGATCTAACAGTTTTTTTCTGGTGGATATATAATTTGTAATCAAACTGAATTTTTTTTCAAATAGTGAAGAATCACTTGTTTTGAGAGCTGTTCTAAAATAAAATGATGTTTCTATGCTAATTCCTGACTGTTCCCAGGTGGTTCTGCCCCCTTTTTACTGGTTCAAAATGGATTAGACTGGTTGCAATTCAAAGTGGTTTCAACTGGTTCAGGCCGGTTTTAACTGGCTCAAACTGGCTCCAGCTGGTTGCTGCTGGTTCATGCCAGTTCAAACCATACCCAGTGAATACAAACTGGTTCAAACTGGTTTTTTCCATTACTGTGTGTGTTCCATTCTGTACCTGGAGTGAATTGTTGGCTGCTCAGGAGGAACAGCCCCAGCTCTGCCCTCAGAACATTTGGAGCTGCTGTGTTGATCATGGCCACGGCTGTGCTGTGCCAATTGTTCTTGCATTAACATATTTCCATGCCATTTACTAATCAACATCTAATACAACAAAGATCAGAAAATGAAAGTATTGTAAAAGATCCCATTCTAATTTTTTGCATCTTTGATATGGATGCTTTTTATAAATAGAGCAAATGCTTCTGATTATATTTTCTCAAGCAGTTCTGAAGACTGCTGTCTCCTATTGGATCCTAAATTCCTAAAAATGACCTATTTAAACTTGATTCATTATCCCTGTTATTAGAATCTGTATTTTACATATGTAGGTATTATTTGATCCTTTCAAACCACATTAATTCTCATTAAGAAATCTTATGTTTCTACAGTAATCTTTGCCTTTTTTTATTTTCTCCTCCCACTGGAAATGGTTGGATTAAAGTGCTTGTCCATACTTTATTGAGCAATGAATGGCCTGAGTCCAAGGTAACCTATGACACCTTGTTCATCCTGTGTCTTGATGTATTCCAACAACATAAACTCTTTCCAGAATGTGTGGAACACTTTGAACTCTGATCCTGAATGAATTCCTGAGTGAATGGCTTAGACAAGGTCGTGGGTGGTTCACCTTCTGTAACCATGCTGTGTTTTACTCAGTCATTTTCATAACGAAAAAGCTGAAAATTGTGGTTACTTTGGTTTTGTTTTGATGTTTAAAGTTCTCTTGCCAAAGTGAACTTTGAGGACTGTTTTATGCAGTGTATCCTTTGCTGTTTGCAGTGGAGGAAACACAGGGGTTAATTTGGTAAAGCTTATCACTCACCACCACTGCTGCTTTCCTCACACAACTGAGTTACCTGAGAGGACAGCAAAAACAGGGAGCTGCAGGATGGGAGAAAATCATACTGAGTTTTGAGCAAGAAGGGGTTGGGCTCAGTAACTGTTTGGGCAGCCCAGAGATGATGGCTTTGGGACTCCCTTGTGCTCTGTGGTTGCTGTCACAGGGAGGTGACTCACGGGTGGAACAAGGATGGACACACCTGGATTGTCACCTGCCAGCCTTGGTCCTGCTGGGGAGGGAGAGAGGTGCAAGCTGGACCTGAGTGCCAGGCTGATGGATTGGAAAGGGGGATGTAGGGAGGTGGGACAGAGGGATGCTCCCCTTTCCCTGGGAGAGAAGGTGGCAAAGAGGGCAGGAACTTCCCACCAGCTGCAATCAGCCCACTGGAAATCAGTGGAGCCACAAGAAACTGCAGTGTAGTATTACTCCACTGCTTTGGCATCACCACTTCTAATTGCACTGGGGTTTTTTGGTTTGTTTGTTTTTTTCCCTTTTGGTATTTTTGGTGACTTTTTTTTGGTGACTTTTTTTTTGGTGACTTTTTTTTTGGTTACTTTTTTCCTCAGTCACAAGGTCCTGCCCTTTGACCAGTTTGCCTCCTCAGTTCATTTGCTAGAATCATGCTTTGGATGTCAGTGTCCTGTTCATTGTGTTTGACCTTCAGAATTAGTCACCTAATTATGGAGTGGGCTGTAGTCACCTAATTACGGAATGGGCTGACCCACGGAGCCTGTGTTTGACCAAATTGCTAATAAATAACTGTGAATAGTAATGATGTGGGCCACTTCAAATCCTGGTGTTTGCAGAAGCAACTGCAAGTTCCTTCCCCCTCCCTTGATGAGGCAGCCCCAGGAATGAGCAGTGTGATTCAGCATAACTTTTTGCTCAAACTCCTTGTACCCAAAACCTGGTTCAATACACTTGAAATGCCTCCTCCCATTTATTTCACACTCTACTTTTCATGATGTGTTGGTTTTTAATATTGATGTGATATTTCAAAAATATTGCTACAGAATGACTTTTTTTCAGGAGACTCCGGATTGGCATTTGGACAATATTATTAAAGTTTGAATTTTGAATTAAAAATGAAGTTTAGGGTTTTGATAGAAGAGGTGAAGCTGATAGCAGTAGGAAATGTTTTTAATTTACAAATTTTGCTTTCCACTTAAGGTTACAATAAGTTATAATAAAATTTAACCTCAAGGTTTTCTTAAAATCTGTAAGTTGACCTGAACCTCCTCCCAAATTTTGGAGAGAAAACTATTCTTGGTCACCTTACTCTGCTATTGTTACTTTTGATTTATTTTGCAAAGGTCAGTCTGTGTAATATCAATACTTTAATACTTTATTTTATATCACTTGTACTAAATAGAGTATTAATATCTTGTCATCAGCAAAACCATGAAATGGCACAGATCCCTACCTGATGTGCGTGAGAGGAGTTTTAGAGTTTTTCTCTGTGTTTTTCAAACTCCCTGAATCTGGGAGAGCTTTGTGCTGTGCACACTGAGCCATGTTAAAGATTCCCTGGTGGAGCTGCCCTGGCTCTGAGTGCCTTTCAGTATGATTGCAGTTGTGAGTGGTGCACAGGCTGCAGCAGCCTGGGGAGCAGTGGGGACTGCTTCAGATGCAGCACTGGTGCCTGTCCTACTTTTGGATTTATTCTGTCCCTCAATTGCCTTCTCCACAGCACCCAACCTCCCTCTCCTCTTGTCCTGAAAAACACAATGTCAGCTCCTCTATATTTTAAAAAAATATTGTATATATTTCTTTAGTGCAAAGGAATAATGCTACTTAGAGTTTATCAGGCTTTTTGTAGCACTGTTTGTAATTATTTTGCTTTAGAAAGAGAAGTTTCATTCATTTTTGTTTGTGTGTTTATTTATTGTGCTCTGCTAAAGCTCTTGCTGAGCTTCCAAAGACAAGTTCTGAACATGAGCTAAGTGGATGCTTTCAAGCAGCTGAATAATAATTGAGGACCTCAACATGTGGGATAACTGCCCTCTTTTCTCTTTTTTTTTTTTCCCTCTCCTCTTTCTGAAGGTTATTTTTTTTCCTTCCTGTTTCCACACTTTATATGCTGGGATTTGCACTGATATTTGACACTTGCACCAAACTCATCCAGTCTGAATCCCTTTCAATACTTATATAAAGAGAGTAAAACAGCAAAGGCTAGATTTAAAAATCTCATCTCTTTGAGTTTTATTTTTCTCTTTCAATCCCAAGGGATGCAAAGCCATGAACTGAGTCTCTGCCTCTTCCCCAGGAGCCAGCACTCCCAGCTGGGCCAGGCTGGACTCTTCCCTTCAGTATTCATAAACCCTCCCCTAATGTCCTTCAGTTTTTGAGTTTTACTGGTAATTCAAGGAGCATGATGTGAGTGGAACCCAGGTGAATGAAAGTGCAGGACTACAGCCATGAGGAAGAGCACTGAGGAATTCTGCCTTGGAGTAGGATTGTGTAGGCAGTCTATGAATAAGTCCTTTTTTTTTTTTCCACTATATAACAGTGTAGTAGTTTTCCAGTCACCCCTTCTCTTCCCAGGAAAAGTTGGGTATGCAAATTTAAGTTGTGATGAAAGAGGCAAGCAGAAACAAAACTGAAAGCACCCGTTCTCCTCCAATCCCTTTTTCCTTTTTGGTTTTTTCCCCCCTTTGCTTGTAAAAAAGAAACAGAAGATCTGTCTTTGCTTCAGAAGGAGAGATCTTTCAGCACTGTATCAAAGTGCAGGGGGCTGTTAATCACTTACACATTTTCAGCTGGAAATAGAAAATCAGCCTGGTTATTCACTTCTGTGATCAGCCAAGGAGATAACTCTGAGAGCTGCAAGGCACTATTTGGTTCTGCTTTTATGTGAATCAGGAGGGAGGGAAAGGCACTGTAAGCTGGTGACAGTTTAAATGCACAGATGTGAATATTTAGTGGCCATCATGTCATATAAATCCCAGACAACTGTCCAAACATCGGGGTTAGCCTAGAAAAAATATTGCTATTTATTTTGCTACCTGAATTGTTAGTGTCTACTGAAATCTCTGTTTACAGCTGAGCTTAAATGTGGTTTAATTCTGTTTGCAGTAAAAAATGCTCAAAACATCCAAAGCTATCACACTGCTTATGGATTAGAACACAGTTTTTCAAACTTTTTAAACAGAAATACAAAATGAGAACATTGTAGCATATCAGTGGATGTGATAAATGGAGAAACTGCTTTCGCAGAGCCAAAGCTCCTTGAGAATGTGTTTGCAGTGCTGTGGGGTGAGGGGCCTGTGTATATTCAGCAATCACTTCTCCAAAACAGCACCCAGAGTCTTTCTAAGGGATTGGCTAAAGCAGCAAAGGGCAAAGCTCCTGAAGTGTTTTAAGAAACACAGACCCCTTGTAGAGCTTTGTGATTTCAGAAAGCAAAAATCAGCTGAGAGTTGGAAATGCAGGTGACAGAATGACTTTTAAAGTCCAGAGAGGAGGCACTGAAGGGATGTTTGATCCATGTGCAATGCCTTGCTTCATCACCTGATTGCCCGTGGCAAGTGGGGAAAAAGGTGATGGCAGAGGGAGCTGCTTGGGGGGTTGTCGCCCTGCTTTTTGCAGGGTTCCATGTTAGTAATTTTGTAGCAGAAGTTCCCCTGCATTTTTCTGTAAACACAGTCCTTGTTTTCCTAACTGGCCAAGATTGTTTTGAACTTTTAGATTGTTTTTCATTCCTTTCCCCTGGGGGGGAGAAAGATGATTGACCATGTCTTTATCCTGTGAACTTACAGAGGTGGTAACCTCATTGACCAATCCATGATTGTCTTAAGAAACAGATATAAATGAGAGAATAAAGAAAGGCAAGGCCTTTTGGTGGTCCTGCCTGGTGGTCCAAACTGCTGCTCTGAAAGCTGCGTGTTTCTTTCGTAGCCAGCAGTGCAACAGGGGGTGGCACAGGAGATGCTGGCCAGGAGGTAGAAAGGGCTACGGAAACAGAAGTGCTGATGTTCTTAATGCTCTTTAACAAGCTGGATCAGCTGTGTGCCACATTCATCCAGCAATTTGGATTTCCTGATCTGTGTTTTCCATGTAAGCACCTGTGCAGCAGGAATCCATCTGCTCCTGCAGTGTGTGGAATTTGCAGAGTTGAAGGCAGGTCCCTTTCCAAAGGGATTCTCTGCTGCATTTGCCAAAACAATGTGTGTAGCCACAGGGTGAGAGCTCTCACCAGCACAGGCAGCAATCCAGCGATGCCCAGGCATTGCTGATTTTAGGCCTGGACCAAAAAAACCTTGCAGTGCTGCTGTGTGGATGGACAGGCTCATGTGAGAGGTTTCTGATGCTTTTCTTCATTGTATCATTGTTGCCCTGCTTTCTGCAGGGTTCCATGTCTGTAATTTTG
Organism: Drymodes brunneopygia; assembly: GCA_013400955.1. Taxonomy (NCBI): domain Eukaryota; kingdom Metazoa; phylum Chordata; class Aves; order Passeriformes; family Petroicidae; genus Drymodes; species Drymodes brunneopygia. The sequence goes on along the minus strand of VZTZ01049076.1, from coordinate 219,664 downwards.
TAGCAGAAGTTCCCATGCATTTTCTATAAACACAGTCCTTGTTTTCCTAACTGGCCAAGATTGTTTTGAACTTTTAGATTGTTTTTCATTCCTTTCCCCTGGGGGGGAGAAAGATGATTGACCATGTCTTTATCCTGTGAACTTATAGAGGTGGTAACCTCATTGACCAATCCATGATTGTCTTAAGAAACTGATATAAATGAGAGAATAAAGAAGGGCAGGGCCTTTTGGTGGTCCTGCCTGGTGGTCCAAACTGCTGCTCTGAAAGCTGCGTGTTTCTGTCATAGCCAGCAGTGCAACATATCATGTGCATGTGATCCAAATGAAAGCCATGCACAAACACAAGAGCTAATTGTACAGCAGGTTGCTTGAGCAGGTGAAAGAAATGCCAGCACTTACAGGTTCTGCTCCTTGAGCCCAAACAAGGAAACAGTTCATGAATTTGAGGGAACATCTGCTGATGAAGTCAGAGAGTTTGCCCCTGTCTTCTCCCTGACACAAAAATACACATCTTGGTGATTCCTTGTGAATGAAGAGAGCACCAGTGTGCTGCTCCTGGACTGCCAGGGATACAAAGGGACATTCTCCTGATCCCAGCCTGGTGCTTGCCTGCTGACTGAGAGCTTGCAAAGCCTTGTGTGAGAGAGATAAAGCGTGGAGAGAAATAGTCCATGGCCTGTGCTGACAGATGTGCTGCACTTCCTGATGCAGGAGGTGTGAAAGAAGCCAGATGTGAAACGTTTCAGAGGGGTAGGATGGGGTAGCCTGGACTAGCAAAGCTGCAGTTGGTTTTTTGGGGCCTCAGAGGAGCAGGGATAACCCCAGGCCTGCCTTGGGAGGGATAGCTGATAGCTGGCAGTGGTTTTCTCACCTCTGAAATTGTAGAATAGAGATACATTTCACTTCTACTGCAGTTCTCACCAAAATGCGCGTTTATTTTTAAACCAAGCATCACCATGTGAAATGCATGGAGATAAGTTGCTGTAACCATTTCTGGTGTGCAAATGTTTGCAACACATGTCAGCAAATACTCCACAAACCCCCAGAATTTCTCCCATGCATCCCAGGCCTGTGATGGGGTCAGGATGCTTTGCAAGCCTGCAGTCTGTTGCTCTGTCAGACACAAAACAATCAGGCAACTCAGGAGCTCAGCCACCAAGGCTGGGCAGAGAGCAAAAAGGAGACCCAGCCTCTCTTTATTCTTATATTTATACCTTTTTACAGACAGTTATGGATTGGACAAGGAGGTCACCACCTCTCCAATTCCATAGGTGAGAAACACAGCCCATCACATTCTCCAGCCCAGAATGAAGAATGAAAAACTACATCCAAAGTACAAAACAATCCTTGGCCGGTTATAGAAACATGGATTGTTTACACAAAATCTGCGAGAACCTTTGCTACCAACTATAAACACAGCACTCTAGAAAAATCAGGGCGACAGCAGTCCATATCCCCCTGCCTGTCAGTGCCTTCCCTGGGGCACAGCCTCACTCTGCACCTCTCTGAGCACCTCACACAGCCCAGGCTGTTACCAGGGTCAAGAAGAACGAGGCACAAGTGATAAATAAGCAGAGGAAGGTGAAGCAGTGGGAGAAGCCCTCCCTGTGCTCCCCAGAGCTGCCCTGGCTTGCAGGGGAGCCCTGGCAGGGCTCAGTCCTGGCCCAGACTCAGCTCCTCAGGCTGTGCAGCTCCTGCACTGACAGCTGTGCTGATGTTCACCTGATAACAGCTCAGCCTTTTATGCAGGGTTAACTTGAGCAGTATTTAATCCTTGCAGAAGCTTGGCATAGCTGAAAGGCTTGGCAGCTTGAGTTATCGACAGCCAGGAATTTGAGAGAAGTTGATTCAGTTTATTTTATTGCGTGCCAAAAACTCTATTTAAAGTGTCTGACCTCAAGATGCAACAAAAAAGAAAGTTCCTCTGATCTTCCTTGGCACCACTTTCAGACTCTTTCAATGTAAGGAAAATATTTTGTTGGTGTCTACCATCCTCTTAAATCTGAAATATGTGAGGAACGAAAAGCTCTGAGTACCAGTAACAACATGAAACTTTTAGTGGATTTGTTTCTATAACCTGACCTGAGTTTTTGACTTGTTCTTTCGTGTCATGAAATTAAATGTCTCTGACATATCAACAGTATGTACAGAGTTACTGGCATAAATGGAGTGGTTTTAGTAAAGCTTTTTTTTTTAGAAGCATTATTGCCTACTAATTCAGTCTCTGTATCTGTTCATTAAGATGAGCAATTTATTAAAGCCTTTATTACTTCATTGAGGCAGAACTTAGCCAGAAGAAAAAAATATAGCTTGGCTTCTTTATAAGAATTTTCAGGTTTGGTATAATGACTTTTATGAGGACTTCGTGAAAAAAAAAAAGAAAAAAGCCAGTGGGACATGCAATAGCACCTTACATCATGTTTATTGAGGTGCTAAGAAAGATTCAAGCACTTCCAGATGGAAATACTGTGTATGCTGTACTTGAGTTAAGAGAAGCAGTTCGTTTTCAGGAGCTTCAAGTCAGAAAATGGTAAGAAAATAGTGGTGATGTATTTTTCTCTGAGTCCTGGGCAGCTCTGGGAGCAGGTCTTGTTTTCCTGTGTGGTTCTCCTTTCAGAAGCTCCCTTATCTCTAAGACTTTGAAGTTCTAAAAGCCAAACACTATTACTGTTTATTTTAAGTGTTGTCAAAATATCCTCCAAAATATTTTAGACCCTCACTTTCAAGCATATGTTTCCTAATAGTTCCTAAAAATTGATAGTTTGCAAATTTGATTGCTGAGAATTTGCTTCTTGTCTATCACTTACCAACCACTCCTGTAAAATACAATTGAGTCATATCCTGGTAGGATCATAAATTCAAATTTTCTGGCCTATGTTCTTCCTTGAAATGATGGGCTGATATTTATGCATATGTGCAAAATTTGTACATTTTATGTACTATACCTGCAGCCTACACGTGTGATACTGAACTTTGGCAGTGAAAATTGCTTGATACATCTTTTACACCAACTCACTGATTTTATTTTGGTTTGATTTCATGGCAGCATTCTACAAAGAGCAACTGCAGCTCTTGAATCTGGAAAGTGCTTGTTTAGAAGTAGCTTTGTGAGGCAGGAATTTCTGTTTGGCTCTGAGTGAAGCATTTCCCAATCTCACAGACCCATCTCCCTCCCCGAGCATTTTTGCATCCTAAAGCTTGTGCAGGTGCAGTGTGCTCTGATGCTGTCCCTGTCTCCCATCACCTGTCACAGAGTGGTGCAGCCAGAAGTGTCCAGATTTGTAATTGAAAATTAATTAAGAACTTAGCTTTTTCTGGAAGACACCAGCATCCAGTTTGCTGCACAGCAATGGCAGTGGCATCCTATCTCCAACAGCATGAAGGCAGTGGAGCCTTGTTTGTGTCCTGAGTCAGCAGCAATCACTCCTGACTGCACACCAGAGCCAGATCTGCTGAGTGCAAAGGGGCTGTTTTATGTTGCTATTTATCAGGCCAGAACTACTGACTTTACTCTCAAAGCATTTACTTTATTTGTTTTGGAGGCTGGTGCTCTTCCAGGAGAAAAGCATAAACCTATTTGAGGGGAATCAGCATCCGGGAAAAGTGCTTCAAGCCTGCTTTTAGGAGTTACTTCCTTTATTTCCTCCATTAGTTCAATATTTATCAGACAGCTTCAAAGAAACTTTCTGTTGAAGTCACCTTTATGCTACTCTAGAGCAGTTGATAAAGTACCTGTGCTAAAATACCCATCAGCCTGCAGAGAAGTGAAGCAAGCTGGAGCATAGCACAGCACCAGCAGAGGGTTTTCAGATACTTTATTTATTCCTGGCTTTGCTAGTTTTTGTGCTTGCTAATTTTCTCAGCTTTATTTTTACCATTTAGCCAGTGGCCAGAGGTACAAGAAGGCTGTTATGGTACTGTTGGCAAGCACATGAAAAGATGCATCTTAGCTGTAAACAGGCAGTGAGTTATGAGGGAAAGAGGAAATAGAGGGAATTAATTACATTAGAGCAATATTTTGTCTGGATGCTGCAAGAGGTCCGGGATCTGAGGTTAATTGTTGGAAAGAATAATTGCTACCAGTTTCTAAATGTGTGCTTCAACTCAAGGATAGCTGTGGGGGCAGAGAGAGGGGGAAAGAAGTTTAAGAGTAATAAGAGGAGCTCAGGTGGGTAGGGGTTGATGCAGAGATTTTCCTGGGAGGCTACTGGAACCACGCTGAGTACTGGGATTGCAGTGTCTGGGGCAAAACCTATTCCTTTCTGATTATTATTATTATTATTATTCCTTTCTGTTATTTAATGGATATTCTGTGGCTTCTGGCCCACCTTCTCATTTTGACTTTGGGACACCCCCAGTGAGATGGCACATGTGCCACACAGTAAAATTTTGCTTAAAATTAATTTGAGATTGTTTCTCTAAATGGTAAAGCAGTCAGTGTAAAGGTAAGGATGTTTGTCTGTAAAAAAAGAAAAAGAATGTTGAGACTTGACTGTGCAGAAGTTTGCAAGTCACCTCTCCAGGGTATGGAGAAGCTGAACTCACTTCCATACTATTGGCAGTTTTTGCTTCTACACGGAGGACAGGAGGCAAAAAGAGACTGGGAAAGAGCAGAAATCCAAATAAAGCAAATCCTAAGAGTGAAGTGCAAAAGTTTGAAGTGGTTTATTTCAGTTTGGGATATATGGGACGAAGTGAGGAGTATGTGAATTTAGAAGCAACCCTCTCATCCCATCCCTTCCCCCTTTCCTTTTGTGTGTTGGTTGGTTGGTTTGTGTGTTTATTTGTTTGTTGCTCCAGTAGTTTGATGTTTTTGAGGTTGTTCTTGCTGTTGCTTCCTTGACTTGCAGGAAGGGATTGTTGGGGGGCCAGGGAGCCTCAAACAGCTGTTCTTGGAGCTATTGCAACTTCTTTTAAGTTGCAAGACTTAAATGTTTTTAATTAAATGTCTTCAAAATGTGAATTTAGTGCTTAAAAGCAAATAGTGTTTTTAAAGGCTCTTTTCTCATCTGACTTTCTCCCACCACCAAGGTCACTCAGCTGTACAGCAGAGAGGAAGCGTGGAAGGAAAAATGTTTTCAGTTTGCCAGGAACCACTACAACCTCAAGGGATTTTGAGCAGTGGGTCATTTTAAGAACTGTGATTTGTTAAAGTACCTGGAATTTGTTCAGAACATTCTTGTTGTTGTTGTTGTTGCTGCTGGTAGAGAAGCAGTTATTCAATTTTCCAGTATGGTCAAAGTGTGAACAGCAAGACTTGTTCCTCTCTTTCGGGCACACCTTGTACCACAGACTGCTTTCAGCACTACCCAGAGTGACCATTTTCAAGCTTGTTAACCTAAGAGGGCTTGTTTCTGCATGTGGGAGCTGTGACAAGCTGCAGAGTGGGATGGTCAAGGCATTAAATAATGCACAGCCTGTTGCACTTGGCACAGCTCCCCATTGCAGCCTCAGATCAAGCAGACAAAGCCAGGCTCACAGGGGCACACTGGGGTGCTGCACTTCTGATTTAAATCTGTATCTGTGGGTATGAATGTATGAATTATGCTAATGCCAAGCAATTACAGCAATTCACAGCTTGACAGATCGTGTGTGCTGGATAGGAAATGTTAATTCTCTGCTCTGGAGGATGGAGTTTGTTGTAACTCAATCTCTCTTCTCCCCGTGGCCCCGTAGTGAGGCCTCTGTTGAGGGGAGTGTAGAAACAGCTGCAGCAAGGCTGCTCTGAGCAGGGATGTGCCTTCCTGCAGGGAGATCCCCGGGTCACCAGGTGTCCTGCTTTGGGCTGGGACAGGGCTCATTTCCCTGCCAGTAGCCAGAACAGAGCTGTGCTGTGCACTTGGCTTGGGAATGATGCTGATAACCCGCTGATGTTTGGGCTGCTGCTCAGTGGGGCTTGCCCTGAGTCAAGGACTCTGCAGTGCCTCAGCTGTGCCAGCCAGGAGAGGCACCTCAGGCTGGGAGGGACCGTGGCCAGGGCAGCTGACCTGGGCTGGCCAAAGGGACACTCCACAGCATGGGGTGTCATGGCCAGGATATAAACTGGGGCAGCTGGCTGGGAGGGGCCCATGGCTGCTGGGGACAGGCTGAGCATCTGCAGCAGTGGGTGAGCAATTGCATTGTGCATCCTTTGTCTGTCTGGAGCTTTATTTCTTTGTCTCTTAACTCTTCTTTACAAAAATATCATTATTGTTGTTATTACTACTACTACTGTTACACTTTGTTTCAGTTATTAAAGTGTTCTTATCTCCATCTGTGTGTTTTACCTTTTTCCTGGTTGTCCTCCCCATCCCACCATGGACAGGGAGGGAGGGAGCAGCTCTGTGGTGCTTGGTTGTCCTCTGGAATTAAACCACAATACCAGGCACCATGCAAAGCCCTACTAAATGACTTTTAGGAGCCTTTCTATGGGTTAGCCAGCTGAGCTGGGATTCTTTCCTCCAGAGAAATGCTCTGGTGCTTTCTACCCACAATCTTCCCCCACCAGGCTGTCCACCTCGCTCCTCTGGGTTCCAGCAGCTTTCTGCCTCCTCCTCAGCCTGCTTGTCTCAACACCAGGTTCCTTAAAATGCTGCTGAACTGCATTGGAGTCACAGCTTGGCAGCTGTGCTCCTGCCAAGACCTTTACTTGATCCCATGTAGATGTAACAGGACATAGGCACAGGATCAAAATGGGAGAATTTATTTTACTTTGTGGTCAGGAGCTGTTTGCGGATTTCTGGCGGCTTGAGAAGTCATGGTGATTATTGTACATGATTATAGATTCTGTCTCAGCCTAACTTCCAAGTTAGTCTTGTTTTGATCAGATGACCTCCAGAGCTCACTCCCAACCTAAATTATTCTGCAGTTTATACTGTTATTTAAACATAGTACAGATAAAGAGCAGATGGTGCAGTAAAAGAAGTGGTGAGCTCAGAATTAGGAAACAAAAGGTGATTCATGGGCTAAAAGACAGAGAAGAGTCAAGTGTGTCACTCTTTTGCAACTCAATGTATTTGCATGGGCTGCTATTCCAATATTGGCTGGTCTTGGTAATCTATTATCTAATTGATAGCTCACAGAAATAAAGGTCTGGCATGTATTTGTTATGAATGTTGTTTAAAATTCTCAGTCTTAACTCTCCTTAAAAGAGAGCTAGACATGAAATGTTTGCTACTAAGGCTACACAAGTGGCAGGGGAATCAGCTGATGAAAGAAGGATTAACTTGTAGGATTTTTTCACCTCTGATAGGTCATTAACACACTTTTATTCATTTATACCCATTTGAAAACAGCTCAGTAACAGCAGGGCGATCCCAGTTGTTCACCAAAATAAAACTTTCTACAACAATAGCTTTTATTAGTGATGCATTTGTATCTATTAATTTTGCAGATGACTTGTTGCATTACTGAATCACTGAACTTTCATTCCTCATGTAACTAAGCATTTCTTTGGCTGCTGCAAGCATTCCCACAAGTATAAACACCATTGCTCAGCTATAATGATATTTGCCTTCCCAAAGTGGTTTATTCTACACTTGGTGATTTGTGTTCCAATGTGCTTTAAGTCCTAGTGCATGGTGTAGCTTTTTTTGCCTTGAAAAAGAAGAATCGGACACTTTTGGGACAATAAATGGTCTGAAATGGTACCAATAGCTGCTTGGAAGTCAGATCAGCACAGAAATTAGTGCATGTTTTACATCATGTGATCTTCAGTCTTTGTTACCTGAAGCTGCCTTTATTTTCAGAAGGCAGGTACTGAAAATTATGCACTTTTGGCTTATATGATTAATAACTGTACTGCAAAGTTACAGCTTCCCAAATCACCTGGGTTTTTTTTCAGGATCCTCTTTGCAAGTCCTTCCAGGCACCTCAGCCTTGGGAGTTTGTGAGGGTGCTGGCCCCATGCCCTGCCTCCCATGCAGTGGGAGTCACCTTTAGGGCCACGATGGTTGCTGCAATAACAATGCCAGTGTGGAGGTACCAGGGCTGCCACCTGGCCCAAGCTCTAGAGGATAAACATCAGCTTTTGCTTCCAGCTGTGGCCAAGATCCCTCCCAGTTCTGGGGGTTGTTTTGTTGCTCTAAAAGCTGCTGCCAGCCCACATTGCTGTGCCTGCTCCCAGGTTTGTTGTTCCTGAAATCCTTGGATTTGCTTGGCTCATGGGGTGTGTGCTCTTCCTGTTCTTCCCTACTTCTTGAGCAGATATATTTACTCTCTGCAAATATTTTTCACTTGTAAAGTCTGTCCTGTAGGGTTATTTGAGGGTGGATCTCTCCTCTTACCTTGCAGCTCTTACTGAGTGCTGGTGATTGCACTACAAGAATAGAAACCAGTGATTTATGATCGTTCTTGGTAATAAATGACCTTGGGACCTGGTCTCTTAGGACCTAAACTGTAAATAATTAAGCTTTACCTCTGCAGAGCCCTCACTCAACCCAGGCTGGTTTGAGCTGTAATTTTATAACAGTTAACTTTTAATTTCTTTCCCAGGCACTGTGGTCATGTAGCATGGTCAAAAAAAACCCCCAAAATTAAAAGTTATGCACACCCTTTTTTATGTGCATGAGATAATAAACGCTGTACAGTCAAAAACCCAAAACTGCTGTAACTGCAGAGCAGCCATGTGTTGGTTCCAACTTGACCTAGCAGCTCCAAACAGGAGCAGGCTCTCAAGCTCATTGACTCCCTGTTTATTTTCCAAGCCTATCAAACCATGAGCTTTGGGCATCTTGAGTTTTGTTCTTCACTAACCTGATATTGGCAATTGAAGTTTTTTTACTTCATACCCAAATAAGTTTGGCAGTGAGTTTGGGCAATTCAAAAAGTGCCAGTTGTTTCTCATGGTTTGGGTTTTTTAGTCAGGCAGGGCTGATTTATATTTTGGGCATTGTGAGTAGACTGATCTGTGAACAGCAATGCTCAAATTGAAGTGTGAGATTTAGTCCTGCAATCATATTGTGGGGAAATAAATTACTGAATGAGGCATTTGGAATTGAGTGTTAAAGGTGACAAAAACATCCAGCTGAGTGCACTGCTGCACACCCAAATATTACTTTTTCTTCTGAGAATCATCTAGGTGCATGGGAGAACCTTGATTTTCAGGACATATGGTTTTTCAAAATCAGTATTTAATAAAGACTAATGAAAGTTGGGCAATTCACTGCTCTGTGGTTCCTTCAACCCTGAAAAATCTCTGGAACAGAGATAAAAAAATGGAAAACTAGCTTTTGTTTGGAGACAGCCTGGTTTGCATCTCATGATGCTCTTTTAGAGGCTTCTTTCCCTTTCTGTCTGTCTGTTAGTTTATCTCATGGTTGACTTGTAATAATTATCTGTGCTGAGTAACTATTTCAGTGTCCAGGCATACCCAGCACATTGTTGTGACTTTATCCCTTCCACCCTTCTTCCAAACAGCTCTTAGAAGTCATTTCCATCTTCTGACAGGGCTCTGTTACTCTTGCAAATCCTGTGGATTTCTTTTTCTGTTTTTATCATTTAATTTAAAATGCAGACATGTTGATCCAAGTACCTCATGTATTAACAATCACTTTTCAAGTGTCTGTTTTCTGTGTGCAACAGGATGGGGAGTAAAATTCAACAGGGATTAGAAGAAAAGTGTGAATGAAAAATAAAATTGAAGCAAGGTTTTCTTCCTGTCCTTATTCATGTGTTTGTGAGAGAACAACACAGCTGACTCAGACTCAGTGGGATGTGGACAGTAGGCAAAATATATTGTGGAGATTGAGTTCTCTCTGGACAATTCAAAAATACACAAAAAAATCATTATGCTGCTTACAATTTCCTTTGTTACTCTCATGGCTTGAAACCTATCCCAGATTCCTCAAGGTTTGTGCAATCTTCTTCTCTTCCATAAATCTGGAGCTGTGGATGCTTCCTCCCTCCTCTGCTGTGCTTTACTCCTGGGGAGGGAGGTGTCCAAATGCCATTTCTGAGTAACAAACCCTGTCCTGTTCAGCGTGAGTCAGGAGTGAGGGACTTCTTCCACTCCTTGCCTTCACTCAGGTTTGGAAGTCTCTGGAAAAGCATTTGTGGTCAGTTTGGCAGTAGTTTTTATACTGCATGTGGCTGGTTTTCTGCATCTTGTGTGTTATCCTCTTGGATAATATCCTTCTGGAATCCACTAAAACATGAGAAGGACAGGAACACTCAATAAGAGGAACCTACCATTAGGGAAATGCAAATTACAGGACATCACAGTTTACATATTTCCAGTCCAGGAGCAATCCAAGAGAGTATCATCTCCTCCATCCTTAGAGAGGTTTCACTAATTTATGTGCTCAGGACAATTTGGAGTGATTAAAGACTTGTTTGTTAACCATTGAAAGCAAGTGCTGCCTGCTGCAGTGACTGAGACTTCATCACTGGGAACGAGGATGCTGTACAATAATGCCCCAAATTGTGAAGGAGAACCATGGCTGTCACTGGTTCTGTGTTACCTGAGCACTTTGTCCTTCTTGTCACCTGCCACAGCTGTCTGATCGCTGTGCTAGGGCTGCAATGCCTCCTCTGCTCACAATTAAAAGGAAGGGGGATGTTCAGTGGCATCTCTTGAGCTTCCAGAGTGCCCCAGGCCTGAGCAGGAGAGGGAGGCCACGCTGTTGCTGGTGCAGGAGTGAAGGGAGCTGGTGGTGCAGCCTGGGAAAGCAGCTCCTGTGCTTCTGCTGTGAAAGCATCCAGTGCCAGGGAGGGGAAAGCCCTGAGCACAGTGAGGAGCAGCCATCTGCCAGGTAATGCTAGAATCTGGCAGGAGTGGAACACAGAGGAGCCCCTGGTGCTCGCCGATCGATCCGAAAATGTTGGGACATCTGTTGGGATTTCCCTGCTTGGAGGGTAAGGGATCCCCTCCCTTGCAAAAATCTATGGTTTTCTAATGTGTTCTAAGCAGAAGCATTCAAATATTCTGGGGACTTTTAGAAAAAGAGCTGTACATGCCCTTCACTGGGGAAAGAGTCAGCGAGCAAGAGTGGGGCAACAGGGCTTGACCTTCCAGGAACAATAAGGGGTTTTGAGACTGTTCACCACAAGTGCCCTTTTTGGAGCCTAAAGCTGTGTGAGCTTTCTCCCCAGCCCGAGGTAAGAAGCTCTCAGTGTATTCCAAATAAGCATGGGTTTTGACAAGTCTCAAAACTGTCTGAAACCTGTGTTTGGTGTAGCTGGGTGTGAGAATCCAGGTGTGAGAGCCCCTCCTGAAGCTCCAGAGAAACTCCTGGGTGACAGGATTGCTGTGCAAGTGTGGCAGGAGGGATGTGCAGTGTGGCTGTGCCCTCAGCACTGCATTTCTGCTGGCAGGAGAAGCCCTGGCTCTCACCTGCATTTGTTTTCATTTGGTTGTTAAGATGTTCAAGAGGCACTGCTCCAGCAGGAAAACTGGAGAGCTTGAGTTGAGGAGGATGCTCTTGTAGCAGGAGGGCTGAATCCAATGGCTTTTTCTAATTTCTGGAATTCTTGACCCACCAATGTGATGAGAGCTCTGATTTTATTTCACATTGCTACCTTTGTTCAGAGCAAATGATGGAAATGTCTCCTGTTAACATCACCTGAGAGCCTGGCACTGGCTGAGATGGCCATGTGCTTTTTAAAGAACTGAGTCACAAAGCTGAAAAATGGCAAAGGAAGCAAATTTTTTTTGGATGTGCAGTTTGCCTAAATGTCACCTTCAGTGCTCTGGACTGCAGCTGTGCTGTTTGCCCTCCAACAAAGGGCACAAAGGTGGCTTGGCCAGCCTGACCAGATATTAATTGTGCCTTTGGCGAGGGGCATTGACCTTGGGCACGGGCAGGGGATGATTTGGTGACCCCCCTGATCCCAGCAGGCAGTGCCTGTCCCAGTTTGTGGCTTTGCTCCCATCACCCTTCTTGTGCTGAGGAAGCAGCCACAGCATCCCCAGAGTGGGTGACACGGGTGCCATACGGGGTCATTCCTGGGGGAGGTGGCTCTGTGTGACCCAGGCACACACATGTGGGGATCTGGGGACTGTTCAGGCTCTTCATGGATGGACAAAAGTGACAGCCTTCCTACTAAAATACCTTATCTTTGTGCTGAATCTAATTTGGGCCACAGCCTCAACTGCTGCAAGGTGCAGCTTGCTCCTCTTCCCTGGATTTCAAACTGGCACCAACAAAGAAGCTGAGATTTCCACATCAATGTTTTTGCATCCTTGGAAAGGCAGAAAGAGGGCACAGCCAATTAAAGCAGTAATTGCTCCTGCCATTTCACCTAAACCTGTCTGTGAATGAGTTTTCAGAAAGCTTAATGCAATAACTGGGAAACATAAATTACCACAAAAAAAACCCAAAACCTACCTCTAATTCCTTGGTGTCTCTGTTGGGAAAGGAAATATTTACAATGGTCAGTGTTAATTTTCTCAGTGAGCATCCAACCCAATCCAAGAGATGAAGGACAGTCTCAGTGTGGATGGCAAGCTGAGTCCCTATCTTAAAAACTTGGGATAATGTCAGGAACTATTTCTGAGTCTACAATTGAATTATTATTTTTTTTTATTAACCTTTTTTCCCCCAGAAAGCCTGCTGTAGATGTGCATGGAAAAAAGGAAAAGGAGGAGAAAAGCATAAGGCTGCATTAAACAATATGAGGAAAGAGTAGAGGTTATGCAAAGTTCAAGAAGCAAAGGGATATGGTTTAGGAAAACACTGAGATAATGAAAGATAATATATAGATGAAGTAACTGCAATATTGTTCCCCCTGAAACTTGCCTCGTGGGCTCCTGAGGGAAAATAGAAGTTGACATCTGCTTACTTTGGATTGTGTAGCTGGAAAAACAGATGAGATGATTCGCATGGGACGAGATCCTCGTGGGCCTGCTGCAGTGCTGATAGGAGTGATGAGTTACAGAACAAAGAGGAGCCAACTGTTCTGGATCAAACAAGACACAGGAATAGGATATTTTTATAAGCCCGGTTTAACGCTGATTTGATGCATGTTGTTACATTTTTTCTTTGTCTAAAGAATCAATTTTTTGGGCGTGTTGTGGATGGAAGCAGCATCGAGTGAGTTAATTTGCAACATGGATTTAGGTTATTTATCAAGAAAAAGTTTTTCAGTTTGGGCCTAATGAGATCCCGGGTTTCCCCAGGCTTGGTTGATTGCCTCCCTCATGAGAGGCCCAAGGAAGAGGTTGGGAAGTTCTACTTTTTGGGAATTACCTTGGCACAGTTGCTTCTGCCTTAAGGATGTGAGATGACTTCCTTCCTTTTCGGCCCCATTTCTGGGATTGTTTGGGAAACTGTTTCAGAAAACATTTGAGTTTTGGGGTAGCGCATATGAAGAGGCACTTGCTTTGTTCTGAATAACTTCCCCAAGCCCTTTTTAACCTGAATCTGTCACTGACCTGCCCAATTTCAGCAGCAACTTTCTTGATCAGATTCCTGCATGAAAACATAGAAATCTAAGTGTTTATGTCAGTATGATTCTTAATTCTTTAAATGTTTCATGTCTAAAATGTGAATATACTTTAGCCTCTTTTATCATTTTTAAATAGCATGGAGTTCAGACCAGTACATGCTCAACACTTGAAGCATTGCATGAAGAAGTCTGAAAGCTCTTTTTCATAAAAGGGTTTCTTTAAAAGCTTTGGGTTGATTCTTTAGTCTTATTTTTTTCTTTCAGTTGCTTCTCACAGTAACATAAAGGCAAATGTAATGGAAACAAGTACTAAGTTCTGGGAATGGAAAATAGAAAAAGGATAAATAGAGAAAAAAAGTTCTGCTTTTCATAGGACTTCAGAAGTCTTTGGGAGCTTGCTGGAAGTGCTGGCTCTAGTCCAATGTGCTTTTATTGGCATACATGAACAAATTACCCAGGGCACAGCTATTTTTCTTACTGTAGTAAAAACAGGGACGCTGAATAGAGGCTTTGTGTAGGACAAATATTTTTCCTTTGAAACTGGGTACGAGTTAAAAGTTTATCTAGTGTGCCTTCTGGAAAAGGGAAAATCCACTTCTCAATCTCACAGAACAGAAAATGTATCCTAGTTTAGGCAACTCAGAGCTCTATAAGCAAAATTTAATCATTGGTGAGGAGCTGGTGTAGTTTTATACTAACCAGAATTTGTCTAGAACGTGGGAGGAAGCTCTGTTTATATTTTGTAGCTTTGTCCCTCAAAAAATTTCTATGGATTCCTTCGCTCCAGCATCTTTTGCAGGGCTCTGATGCTTTCTTAGCCACATGGGTGTAGCCAGGAGGATAAGGGCGTTATGGAAAATAGTTTTTAAGATAACATTCATTGCTCTAAGGACTGTCCTCAGGGGTAATTCTCCTGATTCCAGTGGGAGCTGCAGCTCACTTTGTGGTCGTGTCATTGCTATTCAAAGTCAGGCAGTTTCGTGCAGCAGCAGGGTCTCCAGTGAGGGTCATTTGTGCAAGATCCCCATAAATTGGTGACTCAACTTGAAACATAAAAACCTAATTATTTAATCTCTCTGAGGTCTTCAGGAGGGTAACCTGAAGGAAGATTTTAGCTTAGTGCTTCTTAAGTAATGCTGAGATCACAAGAATCACGTCCTGAACAATTCTTGTAGAGGTTGTGATGCCTTACGAAAGGCTGACCTGAAACAGAAGCTGGACAGAGTTAAAAGAATAGAAGAAGTATTTATTCAAACAAGGTGCACTTTGGGCCATGCAGGAGTCTCACAGAGACTACACCCAAAATGGACACACCCAGTGTCACACTGCCGGACACTACAGAAACACACAGACTGTTCNTAAATAGCAGTGACAGAACACTGGCTGACAATTTATGGAGTCTTAGAGTCCTACACTAGAGCAGTGTGTGAAAGTGGAAGTGGAAGTGGCACAGTCAAATTTCCCCAGCCTCACCTGTCATTCCTCCAGCCAGGAAAAGATCAAAAAACATTCCTTCATATGGCTTTTTAGCTCTTTCCTTTCTCCCTTCCACCTTCCCACCCACACCTGTTTCACACATATTTATTTCTAATAAAAGCATCAGCTAAATGAATAAATTCATGTTCGGAACAATTCTTGAACATTATCTTCCTTCAAAACCTGTGGGAGATTTCCAAAAAGCGTAGCTCCTGAGGTTTCCTGGGGGCAGGTTAGCTTGTGCTTCTGTCCCCCACACTATCTGATATTAGTTTTAAGAAAATTTGACATTAAAAATGCCTTAGCAAACATTTTCAATTGAATGAATGAGCAAATTGAAATGAAATTCCTGTTGCAGCATTTCAGAATCCCTTTCTAGTGACAGTTTGTTCAATTTGGCTTGGGAACCAGCACTGACAAATTCCTGGGGAGAATTTTCTTGTGATAATGTGAAAATTCAAACTCCGTAAGTTGAGGTAATTGCAGCCAAAACATTAAAGGTTGCTAATTTTGTCATCTTTAATCACTGGATGTTTGCTGGAAACCTAATATGTGATTGTAAAGGCATTAAAATTGTTAAAAGTATATATACTTTTACAAGTCAAGCCTGTCAAGTTGCCAAGCTGGGCACTCATAGCAGAGATTGCTTTTGAAAAGGTGAGTCTGTGAACTGAGTTGGAAAAAAAAATCACAGTTTATGCATTTGATTCAGGTAATTTAAAACCAAACAAACTTCAAAAATATGGCATTTGCTGAATATGTGTTCCTGGAATGGAAATACACATAGAGGAAGGGCCTGGCCCAGATTAATGGATGAGAAAATTGTATCTGTACAGCGAAATGTAAACGATTGCAACTAGAAAAGTTTAACTCTATTTTCTTCCCACAGCCTGTGGGACCTGCCATTGTCCAGCCTATTTTCTTCCAGGAAACAATTGCTGAGTTACATAAGGTGACTGTAAATCCTGTGGCAGGGTGTGACTTCAGTCAGCTGTGAGCTCAACTCGGCTCCCTTTGTGCGGAATAATCGCGGCCCCACCGTGGGCTGGTCGCTCACTCGCAGATGGGTGAGATAGCGCCCTTTGTTCACTGCTGAATTGCAGTATGTTCATTTTTTGGGTTATGTGCGTGTGAACGCAGACAAAAATCGATGCTGGAGTTTTCTGGTGACCCCACCAAAGATCTCCAGCTGCTGCTGGGCTGCAGGTGAGGTATGGAGTGTCTGAAAGTGCTGAGAGCTGTGCTGATCATGGTCAAGGTCACGCATCCTGCTGCAGTCACACGCCTGTTTGTGACCCCAGGTGAGGGGAGCTGTCCTTGAGGTTTATTGTTTCAGATCCATGCTTCAGGAGGAAAAAACATCAGGGAAATGCTGTATGGTATGGGCTGTTTGAATTCACTCTCCTGTGTGGGCAGTCACACAGCTCTTCTCAAATCTCCGCTTTGTTGTGGAATAGGAAATGATTTTGGGGTTCCTGATTGGTGTCAAGGAGGTGTTTCAAGCAGAAGGGAGAAAAATAAAAAAGTAGTGTCCCTTGAAAAATTTTTTTTTCTACTGCGTATTTATCAGTGAAAACAAAATAATTGTGGGGTTTTTTTTACAGTATCAAATTGAATATCTCAGTTGGTTCAGTGATGGTGTTATGGGTTCTTTTTTTATAGATGGGAAAATTGAACAGGGTTTGTAAAAGTCAGTGACTGCTGCTGTTAGGATTTAAAATAGCTTATAGTGCAACTTATCCTCCAATTTCATTTAAAAATTAATTTGCTTTTGCTGCCTTTTCTCTCTTCTGGCTCATTTTCAGAGTCTGTATGGGTTTGTTGTTGCCTTACCACGTGCACAATGTGTATCCAGGCCCCTCCTCACGGTGTCTCCTCTTAGGAATGAAAAACACAAGAGATTATGATCTGCATGGCAACTCAGGAGCAGCAGCAGTTTCCCCCGTAGATTCAAGACAAAGTACTTTCTGTAGGCCCCAGAGTTTGAGAGTGTTGTACTGTCAGATATGAAAGAAGCACGTAGATTTTTTAGTAGCAGGTTAGGAATTACTAGGTAGGACTAGAAAAAAGGGCTCCCCTTTCTTTATTCTCTCATATTTATGTCTTTCTTTAGACAATTGTGGATTGGTCAATGAGGTTACTACCTCTATAATTTTATAGGATAGTGACACAGTCTATCATCTTTCTCCACCTTAGGGGAAAGGAATGAAAAACAGGTTAGACGTTTAAAACAATTTAGGCTGGTTACATAAAAAAGGACTATGTTTATAGAAAATGTATGAGAACTTTTACTATAGAAGTAAAAACACAGAACACTGCAAAAATCAGGGCAACATGAGAGAACTAAGATTCCTGTAGCACAGGGTTAAGTTTTAAAGAAAACACACAGTTCTCTGCTGAAAGTGGCTGTGAATCAGCCTCAGCCAAAGCTCTGTGCTGAAGCTGGGCACAGCTTGGACTCACAGTTATTGCCATTGTTGCTGCTGCTCACTACAGCTCCAGTGCCACAGGGCTTTGAGGATAAATTTCACTTTTTCTGTGCTTTATGTGTGCATGACAAGTGACAGCGTGGTCCCTTTTAGGAGACTTGCTGCCTAGATTTGGAATCAATTCAAATGCTTTCCAGGAATCAGGTGTTAATTTAATACTTTCATATGCACACAGTGTTGCAAGTACATTGGCAATAGTAGGGGAATATTGAAAATTACTTCTGAGAATGTGAATACTCTGCTAACTTTTCTGGCATTAAAAACTTGTTTCATGCCCAAAACCTGTATTGGTGATGGTTGGTTTAGATTGTGTTACCTAAAGTCATCAGGTTTTGCAGATCAGTCTTGTGAAGCCTTGTTTGCACATTATTTGGGTTAGGGAAGCTTGAAGAGTTAGTCAGCATTATTAGAATAGTATGTGCTCGTTTAATGAGTTTTAAAATTAAACTTTTAGATTTGCTATTGAGCTCCACTGTGAGCTTACCCTTCCTGCTCAGCATTGCTGATTTGTTGTGATCTGATCAGTAACTTATCAATCATACATATTTGTTCACCTTTATTACACAGAGCCTTTTCTGTTTTCACTGAATTGCATGGAAACTGCCTTTTTTATTTCCTTTTTTTGGTACCACATAGAAAATCTAAATCTCACAGTAAGACAGAGAGTACTAAGCCTTGCCATAGTAAAGGTTGAGGCCTTTGAGTTTGGATTCAGAGCACTTTACTGGTGAAAGAGCTGAAGATTCAATAAACAAAGCTAAATCATCAAGGAATGCCATCAGTGGTGGTCCACAATAGTTTGGAGCCTGGTTTAAGATGATCAGGAGGCCAGAGGATGTTGCTCCTGCTCAACTTTGTCTTGTTTAATCCAAGATTGTACCCTACTACTGACATAGAAATTGGTTCTCTGTGTGAGGGGCTGATGGACTTCAGTAACTTCACCAAAACTGAAGAAAGCAAATCTGTGAAAACAGAAATTAAATCTTGCCACAGTTCTATTAAGCTAAATTACAGAGGTATTGATGAGTGTTCCTGTCTCTTTTTCCTCCTCCTCCTCCTTCAGGTTAATTTTTATAGTCTGGTTGGAGTGTGTTATTATAGGGTTTTAGTTCAGCTTTTGTTATGAACTGCACCACGCCAACTTTAATATTGTCCCTGTGTCATGACACAGTTATTAACTTGCAAATAAACATGGATAGGTGGGCAAGCCAGTTTCATTTGGGCAACTTGCAGCAGTTTTTAAACTGTGTTGGAAATTCTTTCAATATTTGGCCAAAATGAGAGGAAAAACCTAAAGGCATTGTTGTACTAATCTTTATATACTTTAAAAGTTTTTAGAACTTTGCATTTCTAAAGTGGTGGCTTTAAAGTTGGCTCTACACTGCAAACTGACTTTCAAATTAGTGTCTGGAGTGCCCTCTTTTGAAATCTAGTGGTCTCATTTGAAGTATGATATATCAAAGAATAAAAGGAAATAAGGAAAAAAAAATCAGAGAGTGTGAAGAAGGGAAATACAGCTGTGCTTTCTTTGCTGGGTCAGCAGATCCAAGGCAGTTTTGGTTTGTCTGGTTTTGGTTTTATTAAAATTTTTAAAATTAAAAACCGAAAAAAAACCCCCAGAAACAACAAAGCCACCAAAAACCCAAAGCAGGACAAGTTTTTGTACATCTCTCTTCAAGTGGAGATCCTGAGTGGCCATGTTGGAATTGGGATTTATGAGTAAAAATGGTATCTTTTGCCAGCCCACTACTCCACTTGACGTGGACTCACCAAAAATACTGATTTTCATGGTACATTATAATCCCTTTTTTCTACTTTCCTCTACAAATTCCTTCATATGCCACAGACACCTTCCCCTTAGGACTGCTCTGGATGTGTGGAAGGTTTTTTGTTTGGGTTTTAGAATTGGGTTTTTATCCTTTGTTTTTTCTTTTGTACAAGATATTCCAGCTGTGGTGATACATTCTGCAAGGTCTGCATAATGATCTTGATCTTGGTAATTAATACTCGCGTTGCTTTAGATGAGGTGGTTAATTCTCTAATTAAAAATAGCACTGAGTGGTGGCTTCAGTGCTTGGCGTATTTATTAAAGTTCCTTTGTTGCAATGGGGATTTTAAGTCTTTGAAGCTTTTGTATCTGTAAAGCTGTTATATTTTCTTTCAGTATGGTTAATTATAAATCATGGCCCAGACCTGAGTAAAAGGGATGGAAATAGGTTGCCATGCCAGAATAAGAACCTGTTTTCAAGCAGGGTCTTTATTAGTGTGTAATAATAAGGCCTGAGTGCATGAACATGATCTATCTGAAGTTTATTCATGCTGTTCTTCCTGTTGCTCTTCATATTTCTCCCCTTCCTCAAAATAAAAGATAGCTATCTTAATTGTATTGTTAGAATATTTCTTTAACAGTGAATCACTGGAAAATATCTTGGTAGGAAGAAGAAGACTTCCAGGGCATTTTTTTATCTCATTAGTTTTTCCAGTGGAAACCTCTTTTAGCTGAACAATTACTGTTCTGAATTAAGTCCTCTACTTTGGTTGATAATTAGGACAACAAATTTTCTTAATAAATTTATCCTATCCCTCCTGCTGAAAGCAATAGTGTTAATGAATTTAGCTCACTCCTTCTTAGTGAGGAGTGCTGGATTTCAGAAAGTGGCAGTGAAAATTCAAACACTTTCTGAAGCTGGTGAAAGCAGCTCTGATGGAGCTTGTCTGCTGCACTGCACTGTGGAGAGGAGTGTGAATGCCCTCCCAAATCCCCTGGGCTCTCTGTGCCTTGGCATTGTCCCCTGCCTGGACAGAGCTGCATTTCTTTGTCTGTCACTGAATTTAGTTGCTTGAAATGCTTCTACCCCTGTGACCCCTTACACCAGCAGGTAAATAATATTCTGGGGATAAAGTTCAGCTTTCTGTAAGGAGTAAAATTCACGGAGGAGAGGGAGACACATCCAGTTCTTTCCTCCCCACCCCCAGGTTTCTTTAGCAGGAACCTCAGTCAGCTAACAGTGAATCCAGCACTAAAACCTAAACCCAGGATGCAGCTCAGTGCAGATTTGCATGAACTAAAATGCAGTGTAAGTAGTGCTAATGGCCATGCCAGACAACTGCTCTGAATACAGAGGGACCTGAAAGAAGCAGCATTTTCAAAATAATTTTCTTGTGGCTCTTGTATTAACATATTTCCTGGTGCTTGGACACAGCACTGAATACTGGAGGATGCACAGCTCAGAAAGCTTCAAAACCCCCCTTGTAAATACAGAGTGGCTTGAGGGAGGCAAAGGGGACAACAGTCACAGTGATGGGGAACCAAGTTCATCTATTTTGTGTTCAAACTGCAGCACTTGTAGGGCCTGGCTTTCAATTTCCTGCATTGATTTTTGCCCTCATCTTTTCTACCAGCTTTTGGAGGCTCCAGTCTGCTTAACAGGAAACTGAAAACATCACAGAGCAAAGCTGCTGCCAGCTGAACCCATGGCAGTTTTTCTCAGAGAAATTCTGGTATCAGTGCACTGAGGATGGAAAATCCCCAGGGATCATTTCAGAGCTATTACTCACTTATGCATTCATGTGCATTTTGGTGTTTTTCTCAAGGCAAGATGTTGAACAACCAGCAGAACTCGTGTTTGCTCTTGGTTCTGCTCTGAAGCAAGTCCCAAAGCAGAGCAATATTTCATCTGGCTCCACAGGATATATTTCTGTCAGGAGTTTCCCATTTGTAAAATCTGTGGCTGGAGTGGAGATACAAATAGAGTGATGGGTCACAATGAGGAAGACATGAGGAGATTCTGTTTAAAAATGTAGCATGAGGAGGGAAAGTGTGTGTGGGTGAATGGGATGAGGTTTGAGAAGAAACAGATGAAAAATGGCCAAGTCAAACAGCAAGTTAAACAGTTTTTGTACGTTCTGTAGGTCTTGCTGTGGGACAGCAATAAGAGCTTTTTTATTGAATGCACAGTGAGCTCTGAGTACACGGATTTTTTTTTGCTGTTATTTTGTTCTTCTGTAATAATTCTAAAAGGGGAAGGGTGGAGAGAGGGTGTCCTTATCTGACATTGCTGCATTCCCAGATCCTCTAGGGAGTAGTGGTACCTTGTAATAAATAACCCACTGCTTTTTGTTTAGGCTGGAGTTACAGCCTGTGCTCTGGCTGAGGGAGAATTCTGGGAGGGTTTGGGGGGTTTTGTCATGATAACAATGACATTTTCTTAATCAGTGGACAATTACCATTCCAGCCATTATTGGCTTTCCTGTTCCTTCCTGTACATCCTTTTCTCCTTAACCCTTCCTCCTCCATAAATTCTAAAATATCCACATCATTAAGTTGTTTCTCTTTTGGTTTCCATGTGATTTTGAGATCTGCCACTGGGTTGGACTGATTGCTTCAGGATGAGTGGAAAAGAACACCAGGCTCTAGAATATCTGATTTTCTCTAATGATACACAGCTCTGCCTTTCTAGAAAAGGTGTTTGGGATTTTTAAAAATAAATTTTTAATACATTTTAAATTTAAAAAATTTAAAAATTTTTAAAAATAAGTTTTTATTAGGAAATGAAATGGCAGGACGTGTGAGTTGTTGCTGTGCCACATAAATTGCATTGTTTTCACGAGGCTGCCATGCTACAAGATGGGGAGGACAAAGGGTATTTTTGCATTTTGACAGTTCTAAAAAACTGTTCATGGCTGATAT
>VZTZ01049076.1:176767-197475 GCA_013400955.1 Drymodes brunneopygia | reverse complement strand
AAATAAAGCTGATGGCAGCAGGGAAGTCCTAGGTGGATTTTTTTGTTGTTATTTTTGAGACAATTCAGTGGATTTTTTTTTTTCAAAATATAATATTTATAACTACTTTTTACTGTTTTAAATTATATATTATTTTAATAAACTTAAAGATAAATACCATTATATTTGTTTTATCGTTAATTATTATTGTATCTCTTTTCTTCTTATTTTTTTCTTCTTGAAATCTTATTTTCCTGCTTGAAAATATTTCTTTTTCAGAGCAGGCATGATTATTTTTTTTTTGCAGGATCCTGAGACATGACCACTCTTGGAGATATTCACGAGTAAACTGTTGATACTTCAGGCCTAATTAAAGAGGGATTGTAGAGTTAATTGTGAAGGATGTTTATTTTAGAGTCTGGGACACCAGTGGAGGTTGCTGGGCTGAAGTGAAAGGAAAGATTAAAGAGGAAGTGGAATTTATTAATAGACTCCTGGCTGACAATGGCTTTGCAGTGTGCAGGGGGTGACTTTTTCTGCAGGACTGGCTGCTTCTAAGAGATGAAAGAGCATTTGAGATGAGAAACACAGCAGAGAAAGCTGTACAAGTGAATCATAATCATAATAATAATAATAAATCCCTGCACATATACTGTTACCCTTTTGTGGCTTTTCACTTTTCTTCATCAGGGGCTTAATTAAAAAAAAATTAAACTTTTCTTACTTTTTTTTTCTGAAACATTTAGGCTGAATGAGATCAAATTGTCTGGTAATTTTAAGGAGTCACGCGTAGCTTTTTGATGCTGTTATAAATATTTGAACTAATCATAAATAATTAGCCTAAAGGGTTTGTTTGTATTCACATTCAGGAACTTTCTTGAACCAAGTGACAGAACCCTGCATGAAATTTTGCAATAGCATTGAAATTGTCATGTCAAGGTGTTGTCCTGGCATTTCCAAAGCACTGGAAAATTGCACGAGGAACAGGAAATCTTGTTGGCTTTATTCAACTATCTAATAGCCAGTGGTGTTTTGTTTGCATATCAGCAGCTAAAGCTGACTGAAACTTTTGTGTTTGCTTGGCAGAACAAGCTGCTTGCTTCTCTTTTTTTAAAGTCAAAATTTTTGACTTCAGATTTTCAATGTCTCTTCGTTCAAAATACAATTCTGAAGCTTTTTTGTATTTAAGTGGTGTCATGCCTTACAGTGGGCAATTATTTAGTCATGAGAGATGGTTTCTTTCCCCAATGTGAAAATCTGCTGCTCAGCTTCAAACTCAGGGTGTCATGCTGACTTCAAAGGCTGAAGCTTGAAATTCTAATAAATTACATTCTAATATGTTACATCCCTTCTGCTTAAAATATCTGTTTCACCACCTCCATAAAATTGAGTGAATACAAATACAAACCGAGTATTTGTCAGATTAACATGTCAGAGCAGTGGAATTATTCTGAGAGAGTTTTAAACTGAGGGTTCCCGCCCCCCCCCCATCTCACTTTAAGGCAGAGAGTTGCAGAATTTGTTATAAATAGGGCTATGAAAAAGACTATAAATCATACAAGATTATGACAAACAGAATTATTAAATGAGTACAATCTTAAACAATGTGTGGATGGAAAGTAAAGTGGGGATAGCAAACAGCAGTGCAGATAATTTGTGGTTTTTGGTTCTGATGGCTCTTCAGAAGATAATCACAGGGTAAACTGTTAAGCAGGGCAGCAAACTGAGCATGGTTGCAGATGATAAGAATGAAAAGCTGACAGGGAGTTTGAATGGAAGAGCTCAGTGCAGCCTGAGCTGGAGAGCAGCACTCAGAGCAGCTCTGGTCGCTGCAATGGAACAGGGAGTGCACAGTGAGCTGGCAAATTCTGCTGAGAAAATGAATGGTTGTATCCTGTCAAGTCAAGGGATGATTTCAGGATGTAATTGCTGATGAATTGAGCAGCTCTCAGCACGGGCAGTCATTTATTGGAGACAGCTGCTGAGGACTGCACTCCAGAAAAAGTCTTGGAGCAGCCAAAGAGGCTTCCAGGTTGGATGTGGGATGTGTTTGTGGGGGAATGAAAGCAAAGTGTGCTGGTGTCACTAAAGAGGCTCTGCAAGGAGCAATCAAAGATTTCAAAGAAAATTAATTAAACTAAAAAAAATTAAAGAAAATATATACACTAAGCCAAATTAGCAAGTATCTACCCACTAAAAGCAACCCCACCCTTCCACATGATTTCACTTGGCATGACAAATGTTCTGTTCTAGTTAGTTTTGCTAACTGCATCCCAGGCTGGAGGTGCCAGGGGTTCCTCAGAAAGGCAGAAAAGCTGTGTTCTCTGCACGGAAGACCAGCTGCTTGTATGTCTCTTGAGCTGACTGATGAATTTAGAGCTCAGCACAGATTTTGGTTGCCTTTTTGTGTGGAAGAAGGAAGTAGCAGAATATATGGGGGTACTCAGTGGGTGCTGGCAGGTCAAACAGCTGCTGCTTTGTAGACCAGGAAGAGAACAGTTCACCTGAGGCAGTGAGCTGGCTTAGGGGCTCAGAAGATAAGCTGGGTCTAAGGCAGCTCTAGTGCAAACTGAGCAGGTTGTGCTTCCTTTGGAAATGGAGCTTTTGTAGCTACAAATTTGATCTGATACACTTTTGACTGTTCTGCAGGGTGACTGAAATGTAGAGAAATATTCAAATTGATATTATTCATGTGTATATGTAAATGAAAGAATATTTGCCCGTGGTAAATTTGAATATGAAAGGGTTGTGAAAGTCACTTTCCAGAGTCAGTTTTAACTTCAATGGACATGTTATTAAAGGTAGAATATTTTAAACTGTTTTATCATGGCTTTTCCAGCACTGCTTTTATATGAAAGGTTTCATTTGGCATGCCAAACTTTCAGGATGTCAAGTGCTGCTTAAAAAAAAAAATTTAAAAAAGAGTTTTCTTAAGTACCAAAATAGCCAACCAAATTTCCTTTTGTGCTAACAATTGTGTTTTATTTTGATAATACATCTTTCTAACAATTCAGCTGATAAGTTTCATGGAATATGTATCAAAAGGTCATTTCCAAAGTTTCACTTGAAAGCAATGAATTGAGGGTTGAAATCAAGCACGCTCAGCTAATAAAGTTGCCATTGGGAACATCTTGTCCACTTTTGCAGTAGATGTTGTTCTTTGTTTGGTGAGCCTTTTATTTCTCCAGCTATTCCTAAAGACCATTGTATCAAAAATAATAGCTTTGTTCACTAAATTATAAATTATTCGGAGCAATAACTATCAAATTGCTCCTGGGAGAGGTTCCATAGTGGGTCTTTGAGGCATCACCAGGATACAGTTAATAACAACTGAGCTTCTTGATGCAATTTCCTTCCCATTTCAACCATCTTTTTCTCATTAGGTTTGTATGACATCTGTGATAAACTTACTTCATCTTTAAGGTCTCTTTTTAGGAGATTTCAATTCACGTGCTGTTGTTTCTTTTCCCAGGTTGTTTCTCCCAGTGAGTGACAGTGACAATGAATGGACATATATCAAACACCCCTCCTGCTGGATATGGAGGTTACTTCCCTCAAATGAAGTAAGGTTATGCTTTTGACTTTCCCTTTATGGACAAAATGAGTGTTGTACTTCCTTCTTTAGGCTTTCATTTCAGATAGATCCCGTTGGAATTATAAAAAGGTATTTTCTTTAAAAGAGTGAGGGGTTTGCAAACTGAAACAAAAGTGACAGATATCATCTGGCTGATTTTTGTGTTAGTATAAGGGAAAACTGTGTTACTGCATGGACTCATCTGGGACAGGAGAATGAATTGCTGTAGCCATAACATCCTTATTGAGTTACTGGGAGAGGCCTTTGTGTGCCTGACATGTTTAAGGTTAGCTGGGAGTGAATGCAGTTTTATGCATAAAAGATGAGGCTGCCTCTCCCATCTGTGAGCACAGCCTGCTTCCCAGCAAACAGAACTGAGCAGCTGCTACCTGAAGGTGTTACCTTGCCTCAGATACGAGGGTGATCCCTGTATCAGGAGCATGGCACCTGACTTATTCACAACACTGATGAGAATTTGCCTATCTGATGCCAAAGAACCCAGCTGGAGCAGGGTATCTGTGTTGTCTTTTGCTTCTCATATTGTTGCCCCTTTAAGGTGAGCTCCTTCTTGAAACACTTGCAGTCATATTGCCTTTTCATTTGTGTAAGAATGACAGTAATTTAAAATTTTACATAAAAACAGTTAAAATTGTTAGAAACAATCAACACTTTCAGTAAAAAAAACCCAAATCCTACCCAATTCTTTGGCATAGTCATTGTTATTGTTGCTGTTATTATCATTATTATAATTGTGCAGTGGATTTTTGTTACTTGAGTTAAGGTGGGATTTATTTGTGCACCACAGCCCACTTGTGCATGTTGCTGTATTAATGCAACAAAAGAGAGCTCAGGAAGGGCTGCAGCCCAAGTGAAACGTTCTTCCTCATATTTATGGTGTGGAACAAATATCCAGTGTCATTCCCTCTGTTGCTGATGCTGTAGGTATGGGTAGCTCTATATAAGGGGAGGGGTTTTTTCAGTGCCTGCCAAATCCATCTATACAGAAAATAACCAAAAGTGTTTTCTTCCAGTGGCTATGGCTCCCCAATGTTTGCTCAGGCGGAGAGGGAGCAGAATTCAAGAACAAGTGCAAAAGCTCTCTATGGTAAGGCGGCAAAAAGCCCCCAAACTTCTGTGCTAAATTGCTGATTGTGATGTCGTGGTGGAAATATTTTACAATATTAATCTGAAAGTGTATGCACATACACATGGGTGTGTCTGTCAACTAAATTAAGAAACAAAGTGGTTTTATTCCTACTAAAGCTAACTAGAAAGTGCTCAGTTTGCTAAGCAGAGAGCTCCCAGCTGCTCATTTTTCAGGCAGCCATGTATAAAGCATTCATCACAAAACTCAGTGATCCCACAGCTAAGGGATGCAGCAGGGAGAAGGCACTCAGGGCTTCAGCTGTGCTGTGGGTTTGGTTTGTCCTGTACCTCCCTGTGCCTCCCCAACTCCATCCCCTGCTAGCAGAAAAGGCACTTACTATATTGTTCTTCTCTGACACAAGGATTTAATGGGAATTGGAGTTGCTGTGATGGATTTGGAGTCCTGCTTGGCGTGCTGTTTTCAGCAGGCTCTGTGGCTGTCAGATGTGATGTACTTACAAATGCCTCGACGTTGTAGCACTCACCAACTACAAATGCTCATGTTTGTCTTGGCTGTACACACCACGCTGCAGCCCAAAGCCAAATCAGTGTGGAGGAGAAATGTGGTGGTGTTCCTTGCCAGCCAAACTGCACCATTTTCAGGCCATCCTCCTCCACTGTGACTGCATCCCACTGGTAGCTGTGCTGCTGATGGAAATAGAAGCAGCAGTGAGGCTGTGAGAAGTTCTGCTTTGGAAATCTGTGCCTGCTGCTAAATGCTCTTTTGAAAGTCTGATGAGACTGGAAGGACAAGGCTTCTCCTGAGAGCCTGTCATTGTGCTGGGCCCCTCAGCCCTCAGCCAGCTCTCCCTGGGTGCATCTGCCACTCTTCTGCAGGTTAACCTGCTGGAAAGCCCAAAGAGCAGCATCTGCAACACCCCAAGCAGCAATCTTTTCTCCCTCCTGTTTTGGGAGGAGTGGTGGCTGGGAGTGAGCTCAGAGGTTAGGGGAGTGATGGCTGCATGCTTTAGAATCTTAGAATCATTTGAGGTTGCAAAAGAACTTTAGGATCATCGAGTCCAACTGTTAAGCCAGCACTGCCAAGCCCAGCACTGAACCATGTCCCTGAGTGCCTCAGTTACACATCTTCTGAAAATCTCCAGGGACTGGGATCCAGCCTGTTCCACTGCCTGACAGCCCTCGTGGTGAAAACATTTGTCCTGATATTGAGCCTAAATGTGGTACTGCATGTGGATCATTCTGCATTCAAATTTACTGTGTTTTAGTGCTATGCTGCAAGTTAGTGTCTTGATGTAGTGAAAGAAACTGAAACTGAGGGGGATTCTGAGCTGATCATTTTAAACAGTGATTTCTGCATCCTGCACAGGTTCACTCAATAAATTGATTGCAAGTGTTAACAGAAATGGTAGGTGGTAACAGAAACCAGCAAGAGACATTGCAAAAAAACTCTTAGCAGATTATTTCTTTATGAGATGCCATGAGAGTGTTGTGATTCCTTTCTCATTTTAGGTCATCATCATAATTTTTCAGGAGTACATGGTTTGAACAGCGTGGCAGCATCAATGTCTTAACTGTGTCCTTTAATCTTTGTGGACTTCTGAAATATCTCTCTGAGCTTTTTTTATATCAAACATGATGTGATGGTCCTGTGTCAGGAGAAGATGGGGACAAGCAAGTGAATTTGATGTATATAATGGTATTTTTTTTATTTCCAATGTATTTAACTGAATTCAGGTACTGATTGAAAATGCTTGCCATGAAACTGCTGCGTGGTGGCTCCTGTAAAGTGAATTGTTGTCCTTGGTTCACTTCTGTTGCTGGTAGATATATATAAAAAAAAGTAGTTGCAGTTGCCAGGAGCTGAATGAAATAGGAAGATCAGTTATTCTGGAGCTCCAAGTGGATATACATTGGCACAGCTTTCAGAGTGCAGTTTGCACATTTCACTACTTCTGCTCTGTTTTATGCACACAAAGAACCAGGCTCTTGCTATCACCACATACGTGAGCTGCAGAAAGCAAGGAAACACCTAAAACCTTTCCAAATTCAAGGCAGCTATATTTTTCTAACTTTTAGCAACCAAGTTACTATTCTGCTGCATCCCATAGGTGCCTCTTCTTCCTTTGTGTTGGTTATTTTTTGTGCATGCTGTCCCAAACAGGGTGGAAAGCAGCTGAGTGACACTGGAATTTTAAAAATGCGTTTATAATGCTCATTACACAGTATTTTATTTATAATTAATGACTAACTAAAGGGGTTTATTCGGATTCATGAGACTGAAATCCTGTAAAGCAGGATGAAGCTGTCTTAGCTTTCTTTTTATGTTTTCTTTTGTGCATACATTTTAAATGCATATATTTTATTTAGGTTGACACAGAAAGCTCATGTGTTTAATAGATTTACTTATACTGGGAAAAATGTATATAATTTTACTGTAAAAGTAAAATGGAGTGGGATTTTTTTTCTTTTACTAAAATATGACAATGTGACATTAGCAGCAAACTTTCCCCATGAAAATGTTCCTTTTCTTGGAAAACCTGAGAGTCAGTTGGACTAAGCCACCTATTCCTGACTATCAACAAGTGAAAATGGTACTTGGGCTCCTAAGTGACCACTTGATCTTGAACTGATTTTCTTCCAAACACTCTAAAGACTTAATTAAAATTATTATTATTATTATTATTATTATTATTATTATTATTATTATTAACCATTATAATTATTGTTATGATTACCATCATCATTATTATTACTGCTTATTATTGCCCATTGTTCTATGTGTGTATGTTTCTGTATACACACAGGCATGTTTATGTCCTGGCATGGAGCTCACATCTGAGATCCCATTGCTGAGGTGATTAATGATTATTCAGCCCTTCAGTCATCAGACAGAAGGTTGGCCACAGTGCTGTGGGAAAGGAGGCTGGAATTTTATTGGTGTTACAGAGTTCAGCTTCAACCTAACCCAGAGTCATCACTATCTCTAATGTGCCTGTCTGACAGTGAAAACTTCCTTGCAATTGCCTTTTTTCCTGTCTCAAATAACCCCTTTGTTTTCACTCATTTCCTTCCTGAAACGAACTGTTTTCTATTTGCATGACAAATCTCGAGGGAAGGTGCCCTCTGCACGTTTTTATGGGTTTTATTTCATCATTTGCCTCCTGATCCTCCCGTCTGAACTGGGATTTGGCTCCTGCTGCCATCCCTGTTGTAGCGTTGGCTTCTCCATCTTTGCTGAGCAGTTCTGCCTGTGGGGAGACGTGCAGCAGGCTCGGGGCTGTGCTGGGTTTTTGGCAGCCACTGCCACAGCGTGGAGCAGCCTCATTCCTCGGGAGGAATGGGCCAGGAGCTCACTCCAAACTGTCAGATTATTGTACAGCACAGAGCCCAAAGATGTTGCTAAAATTGTCTTCACACGGCGCATTAGAAAAGACTGAGTGTCTTGTACCCTGAGTTTGTGCTCTCGTGGCTGTGATTTGGAGCTGGAATTGGAATTGCCTGTGTATTTTTGCATTGCTCCCATGCTTCATTCACAGCAAGAGCTGCAGTGTAACAAATTCAGGCAGCTCATAGACATAAATGAGTCCATTGAAAGCAGCCATCCACGTCCTTGCAGTATTTTGATTCTCAAATTAAGCTGACAATTGACTTCTAAACAACTTCCTTTGACAGCAGGTTCCACACAGCCATCAGAGGGAAGCTGGTGGCATAAATCTCTGAGGGTGATAGTGTTTGCTCCTCTGAAAAGGAGATTTGTTGTGAACTCCAGCTCTGACCTTTGTCCCTGGATGTTGAGGTCACGTCTCCTGCTCTTTGCTCTGCCTCAAGCTGATTTTTTTTCCAGCTGCACAGAAATTTATTCTTAAAGGATATCAGCAATCAGTCTGATGCAGATAGAGGGTGGTAAACTAAGCATTGGGCTTTTCTGCTTGATGATGTGTGGAAATATTTCATGCTGTCACTCCAGGATTCTTAGGACAGATTGTGGGGGAGACTCTCAATCCATGTCTCTGTGGATTGCCATCAAATTTCAGACCAATTTGCAGTCCTGTTTATCTCTGTCATGTACTGTCTGGTAGTGCTTTTGACTTGCCTAGAAGTCTTTGGTTAAGAAGTTGTTGTTTGTTTTCTGGTGTTTTGGGTGCTTTCAAAAATGGAAATAAAATCAGTAGCTTCCAACATCTGTTTGAAAACAGGAACATGGTCTGTTCCTGATGATTGGTGAATTCAGTAATTCCACAAAACATGAATTGCAGTAACATCAGACATCAGGAAGAGCACAGTTTCTGTGGATCAATGTTCCTGTTCCACTGGAAGCTTTAGTAGCTAGTAGATCTTATATTCAGCACCTGTAAGTGAAGTGCTGTGCTGCTTTTCATTTTATTGCCTTTATGTAATGAGAGATTTTTCTAAAATCTAGTTCTTCTGGGTTGCAGTTGCTATAGATTGTGGTTAAGAATTTAACTCAAGTGTCTTCTGCCATGATCCTCTTTTATTTTTTTTTTTAAATTTTACCAGGGGGAAATCCTTTATGTAAATGGTATGCAGCATATCAGCAGAGTTTGAGCTAATCTGGTATTAAAACTGTACTGTATTTTAAGTGCTGGATGTAAAAGCTGCAGTGAGTAAGTAGAGTGTATAGGAAAAAACACAATAATTTTGATAGTTTAATTCATCTTTTGATAGTTTTGTGCATCACATCTGGAAGTCTGTGTTGTAGTATTTCACTTCAGCTTCAATAGTCTCTTCATGCATGAAGGAACCTGTGAGAGGCTGGGATTGATTGGGAGGATTAGGAGAGTGAAACAGAGCATACAAAACATTATTTTGTTTTCAGTGTCAGGGCTTGACCCCAGCCAGCAACTGAGGACCTCCCCATTTGCTTGCTCATTTTCCCCAGTCTCCTCTCTGCAGCAGAGTAGGGGGAAGAATTGGAAGAGCAAAAGCAAGAAAAAAACCTGATGGATCAAGATAAAGATAGTGAAGGACACAACAGGGAGGAAAAAAGACTGAATAACACAAGGACATTTACCCACAACCTTCTCTAAGCAGAGCAGTGCCCAGACTCTGGGCTAGGAGTCTTTGGAAAGACTACCTGCCAGTTTTATTGCTGAGCAGGGATATCAAACAGTTTGGAATATCCTTTTGAGCAGTTGGGGTCAGCTGTCCCAGCTGGTTCCCCTCTCAACCTCTTGTGCACCCCCCAGCCCACTCACTGGGGCAGCAGAATAATAGAGAAGGCCTTGATACCATTCAACAGCTAAAACATCCCTGTGCTATCAGATCCAAAATTATCTCCATCCTTGCCAGACCCACCACGTTCAGCACATCAGCAAATTCTGTTGCTCATTTTCAAATGTGTTACTTCATTTGAAGATCGTGTAATAAATCAAGAGATGTGTTAAGGTTTCTGTAAAAGCAGTCAGATTAATATTGCTAGGTAATAATCCTTCACTTTGATATGTGGAAGAGTTGAAAGATGGAAGCTACATTTCCAGAAGAATGGCAATGAGCAGCTCTGTAGGAAAAGAAAAAGAAGTTTTATACAGATGGAAAAACGTGTGAGAGTCAAGCTGGGATCTCTCTGACTTGGAAATGGAAACAGAAGTGCTGTAGGAAGGAGCAGCAGTCCCTTGTGTCACCTGGATAGAGGAGGACAGAGAACAGGTTTAAATCAGTTTTTCTAGGAGCTCAAGGCAGTGGAGCACTTCAGCAGGAGGGGGTGCAAAAGGGTTTGTGTCCTTCTGATGGCAAGGTGAGAGCTTTTGGAGGGTTGTAGGCAGAATCTGGGGCAGGAGCCAAGCACTAGGAGAAAGCAGAGCTTGAAGTTTCATTTTGAAGTACTGGCAAAAACCATGGACAGGGCATGCATTCTGGCTGCTGGTCTTTTTCTTTTATTCCTTTCCTTTTTCTTTTTTTATTTTGTTCTTCCTCTTTCTTTGTTCTATATTTATATTATCATGGGGGGCTATTCTTCCCTCAGTGTGATTCATTGCAGGCAGCCAAGAAAACAATGTCTCAGGGAGCTGTAAGGGAATGGAGACCCCACTTGTGAACCATTGGATTGTAAAAGATTTGGAAAACAATGGCTGGAGACAAACCCTTCCACAAAGGAAGAATTTTGCCAGGATGTGTATTGGAAGATGTATTTTGAAGGGTGAATAATTTCATGGTGCAGCTCTAGTATCCACCTCCAGATCCTCTGTAGCAGTGTTTCAGTTTTGCCTGCAATGCTCTGTTCTACTCTAAATGATAACTTGGGTCTCTAGCAAGTTCTAATTCTCATTCTACCATGTTAAAGAAATAAATTGGTGAATATGAATTGCCCTCAGTGTGGATGCTCAGTTGTTGTGTCTGTGCTTTTTATTTACTAACACAAACACTGATTGACTTCTGTTAAATGTAAATTTTATGAAAGTCGTTGTTAAATAGTAATAGTAATAGTAACAAGAGTAATAGTAATAGTAATAGTGTAATAGTAACAAGAACTTCAATAAAATTTCCATTTAATCTTACCATGACAGTGAGTGTTGAACACCTTTCCATCCTGTCTGACTGGGAGAGTTGTGCTGCTCTGTGGAAGAGGTTGTGTTAATCAGTGCTGCAAATGGTTTTGAAATTTCTGTCTCAACACAGGACAAAACTCACTTGGAGCAGAATAAGGAGCCTCCTGCAAAATTTACTCTCTGCTTTTTAATTCCTTTGGAGCCTCTACATATGCCAGAATTTCTTTGTTTATTTATTTAAAGCAACTGCAACTGTTACTGTTTGCAGCATTTATAAATTTTACACTGGATGTAAACGTTTTTGTGCTTGTTTAATTTAATAGAATAAAACTTACATTTTTGTTCACCTAAAAGAAGATAACACTCAAAACTGAATATTTGGTGCATTGTTCATTGAAACAAGTAATTTGGTTTTTTGTTCAAAGCATATATTCTTTCTTACTGGACAGTATTTAAGTATCATTTACAGCCCACAGCAGAAGACTGCTAACTGATCCCCTTAGAGATGCAAACAATTCTATGGGATTAAACCAGA
Organism: Drymodes brunneopygia; assembly: GCA_013400955.1. Classification (NCBI taxonomy): domain Eukaryota; kingdom Metazoa; phylum Chordata; class Aves; order Passeriformes; family Petroicidae; genus Drymodes; species Drymodes brunneopygia. The sequence continues at coordinate 185,774 of VZTZ01049076.1, read as the reverse complement.
TACTGCTTTTTAATCCCCTTGTTTTATTAGGAACAGATGGACTTTACTTCTTCAGATCATCATCCAAACAAAAAAAGAAAGGTAGCAAATCAGACAGTGCTGCTTTAGTGCCTGTTTTGGGGTGTGCATGTGTGTGTGTTGTGGTTACAAAGACAATCAACTGAAAAAATCGTTTCAGTAACATGCTGCAAAAGCAGAAATAGTGGATACAGATGGAATAATCAGTGTTATGGATGGGATTTCAGAATAATGGATAATGAAATTAAGATATCTTTTTTGAAGCATTCACACACATGGCTAAAAATTCTGCTAATTTGTGGTGTTCTTGAATTGGACTGTTTGCTCTGCACACTTCTCTTGCTGAAGCAAACTGAGCAGCTGCTGTACAGGATCAGGATGGCTCTGTTGGCTGAGTGGCATTTGTCACTGTGGGAGGGGGGCCTCAAGCCAGTGATATATTTCAGAAACTTGTGTTTTGGGAAAATCACTGAGAAGGGGAGAGATTCTGGTGTGTTTATGAAGAGTGACAAATGCTTCCACAAGTGACGTGTGGAAATGAGGGCACTGCTGTCCTTGCACCTGGAATTGCTGTGTGGAGGAACCCTGGTCACAGAAGAGACCTTTGCAGGGGGGCTTTTATGGACTTCTCACTGCAGATCATATGCTTGGCAGTATTTAGATTTTCTTCTTATTTTGCAAAAAGTAACTTAATCTTCCTGTCAACAAAATCACTTTAATTTTGCCTCCAACTGCTCCAGGTGTGATGAAATCGATGTAATTTGTATTTATGTTTTGTATTTTTGTTATATGAGAACAAAATCAAGCCACCTATTTTACTTGAAGTTCAAAAACTGAGATCTTTAATGAAATATAGAAAAAAAATTTGCCTGCTTCTAGAGTTTTCTTAGACCTCCCTCGGCCATGTCACCCAGTGACTTTTTCACAACAAAGCTCCTGGTGTTCCAAATCAGGCCCTGAAGTGGTTGTAGTGAAAAAAACCCAAAATTTTCCAAATGTTGCATTCAATTTTTTTCCACTAGACTTAAAAAGTGTTCTTCAGTGTTCATCTAAATTCATTATTTTGAGGTGTGGGTGTGTGTTGTGTCTTCATCGTGCTTTTCCCCTTCCTTCCTCTCCTGTTTTAACGTGAATCTATTGCACAGAGTAAAAGGCACATGGTGTTTCTGGTTTTGCAGCATTGTGGTTTTTTGGCTGAAAAATATTCCTGGTTAGAGATACTTTTGTGTGTGTATGTTTATTTCCATGCCTATTTCTACATTAACAATTCAATGAATTGAATACTTTATGAAGAAATCAAGGGTGAGTCAGGTCCTTTTTTTTTGTGTGTGTGTGTGTGTGTGTGTGTGTGGCTTCGTTGCCTTGCAGATTTAACATGAGAATTATTTGTGTGTATCAGAAAATACTTTTGCTTTCAAGGATGCTCGTACAGATACAGTGAGCCCAGTGCTGGTTATCACACTGCTGCTAAAGTGGCAAGCCAAAAATCGGAATAATCAGGGTTGCCAAGGCAGTGTTTGCAGTCAGAGCACTGCTCCCCTGCGCTGTCCTGACTCACTGGCTGAGATAAATGGCTTTGGTGAGCACCCCCAGCTCTCTGTTAACATTGCTGACGTAAAAATGGTCCTTGTGCTGGACCCTGTGGGGGTGGAGGTGTTTTCTGCTGAAATGCAGAAATGAGCCATGGTTTATCTCCTCTTCTCATGTACACAACTTGTCCAAAGCGTCTCTGAGAAACAGTCAAGACACCAGGATAAGGCGTTGAATGAATAATTATTCTTTCTTTTCTTCCCATCTCCAGAACAAAGGAAGAATTATGCACGAGACAGTGTCAGCAGCATCTCGGAGACGTCCCAGTATCACGTAGAGGTGAGATGAGAGGGATACACCAATTACAGCTCTCAGTTACATGCAGTTATTTTTGCCTACATGGGGTTTTTCTGAGGCTATATAAGCTTGAAGGCACATGCATCTTCCAAAATATCCTGCCAGCCTGGGGTCACTTCAGAACTGATTACACTGAGATGTCTCAGATTCTCTAGCTTTGCCACGATGAGCTGAAATCTGGACACAGAAGGATGTAAGCAAAGTTGTGTAGTTTGGCAAGCAGACAGGACTTCCCAACAGGGCATCAATTCAGCATCTTGTGCTGCCCTGTCTCCAAACCCGGCTTCTTGCAGAGATGAGGCAGAGCTGACTAACGCTGTACTGCTGGCAAGGCACACTGGGTGATATTGAAAACCAATATTCTGATCAGATCTAATCAGCAGAGGTATTAGAATATTCATAAAGAGCCAAGCATTAACCCCTCAGAGCCCCAGAGAGTTGAACACGTGGTGGTTAAATCCATTCTGCCTGCAGAGATTCTTCCTGAGTGTGAAGAGCAAAGTGTGGGACTTGCTGTCTTAAGCTGCTTTGCAGAATTCCTACATGCTGATCTCATATTTAAAATATTCAGCAGAGTAAGCCTGAGTCCATCTATGTAGCCTGTTAAGCACTTTTGCCTCCTTTTGTAGCCTTACTTTGGCTCAAACTTTCTCCTGCTGCCATCACTGTGCTGGGTTAAGCCAAGCCTTGCAAACACTGCTGGTCCTCAGCTCCTTTTTGCTGGATTTTAAATCATCTGTGAATTGTGAGATCACATGCAGAAGACTCCTAATTTCAAGTGCTTCAGTCCCATGATCAGCTTGCAAATGAATACATGTGTTGGTTCTAATTGCCTGTTTTTGTGTGGTTTCCTCCTAACGGTTTTGGTCCTGTGCTGGCATGACAATTAGTGCTTGCATTTGGAATCTGAGCATTCCTGGATGAGCAGCCAGTGGAGCTTGTTTCACTTTACTCCTTTTAAATACTTTGATTATATGCACCTTACACCTGCTTTCTCCTCTGTAATTACCAAGTGCTGTTATCCTGTGATAGAAGAAAGCACAGTTCGCTCTTTTCTATTATTTTTATTTTTTTAAAGTTATTTAGAATACAGATACACATCTGTGGTTCAGCTTGAATGAGTGTTACCAGATCTTCAGTGAGAATGTGAAGGTGGATTTATGCCTGAGCAAAATGAAATAATTTTGGGGGTTTTCTTGCACAGTTGGCATGCTGAAGGAGAAACTGCCACAACCATAATGCCAGGGAAGCCAGCTGAGGTGATGTTTGTGAGGTACAGTTTGGCTTCCAGGCCATTAAATGAATCTGGAGAATATTCCAAGCTGATGGTGAGCAAAAGTAGTGACTATTTGGCACATAAAAGTGACCAGCCCGTCCATAAGGTATCCCTGTCAGGTGCAAGCCCATCCTGGTGGCCACCAGCAGGTTACCTGGCAGCTCTGGGAGAGATGAGGACACTCCAGGTCAGGCTGGTGGTGGAGCTGCATTGGCAGTGAGCTGCTGGGAAGCTTCTGCTGGCACCCCCTGAATTCAGCTTGCCAGGAGAGAGACAGGTTTTCACTCCTCAAGAAAGCTAATTAAAACTCATGGTTTAATTCTGGCTTTGATACCTGGGGGATGTCAGAATGTGCCTTCAAGTCTTAACTGCTTGCAGTAGTGAGGAAATGACGGTGTCAAAAAGCAAGCTACAAAAATAAGTTGACTTAAAATGACATTATGGACTAAAGAGCCTCTCTCATGTCTTAGAGGTGGGCTCTGTCATGCACAAAGGCACTTTTGCTCATGAATAATTTGCGTTGCTGCTTGCTGGCAATTTAGATACTGACACTCCTGAACAATGGGAAAAATTGCAATCATAATTTCTTTTAAATGCTCTCTTATTCACCAGCACTTGACCACGTTTGTTCTGGACCGGAAAGAGGCAATGATTACAGTGGATGATGGAATCAGGAAGCTGAAATTGTTGGATGCCAAAGGCAAAGTATGGACTCAAGACATGATTCTTCAAGTGGATGACAAAGCTGTCAGTTTGGTGGACTTGGAATCCAAGGTAAGATCTGTGAGTGACAGTCTCATTTTCAGAGAGAGAGAAAAGAGGAGTGAGCAGAGGAATGATGTATGTGAGATTGAGGATTTTAATTAGCTTATTATCACATTCCCGTTTTAGCTCATGCAGTTTTTCTGAGATCAGGACACTGTATAGTAAGGTGGTATTTTGTATTTTCTTTTTTTTTTTTTTCTCTTTTGACAGAATGAACTGGAGAATTTTCCTTTAAGCACAATTCAGCATTGCCAAGCTGTGATGAACGCATGCAACTACAATTCAATTCTTGCATTAATATGTAAGGAACCAACTCAAAACAAGCCTGATTTACATCTTTTCCAGTGTGATGAAATTAAGGTAAGATAATAACAGAGATCTGCTATGACTTATTTGAGTAGAGGAGATTGTATGAATTGACCAGTACAGTGGATAAAGACAAATGAACTGACTCATACAAAATAATTCTTTACTTTTATTCCTGTAAATATATTAAATTAAGTTTAATGCACTTATCATATCAATACTACTTACAGCATGTTAGGAAATGTTGGGTAGTATGTATTGGAAAGGAGTAAATTAATATTTAAGCTGAACCCTTAGTGCATTTTCAAATATGTCCTTATTGTAAATATTGGTTCTTGGGCTCTGTAGCTGCTGATTTCGGTTTGCAAAAGTATAAAGCTCTGGAAAATGTCTATGGTTTGCCTTCACACTTCTGAAAGTGGTGTGAAATAATTGGAGCTATCTCAAATTTACTTTATAATCTGCAAAGAGCTCATCTGAGCCCTAAGTCTTGCTTGCTCTTTATCCTCTTTTTGTTACTGAACAATTCAATGTTCTCTACATTCTCACCTCTCTGCATCTCTGCTCTGCTGGAGAGATCTTGAAAGGGAAAACATTCCTTGCAGGAGGGGCAAAACAAGGAAAGAGATTGCTTGTCTTTGATTAAAATACTACTTTCAAGTGTAAATTATTTCCCAATTTATTCTGCAATACTTCTTTATTTCTGAGATTCTAACTTTTAATTTTGTTAGTTATTCTCAGTAATTCCAGTTGATAATTTCACAGGGATTTCTTAATTCCTTTGTAGTAGTTTGTGTCATTGTCTTGAAACAACAGATTGTTAATCACACTGTGCAACACTTTTGGAATTAGCGTGGTGAGAGTGGTGTGAGGATGATCAGTTCTTGTGTGGTTTATTGCACAGAATTTGCTGGTTTAAAGGAAAGTGGGATCCTGTCAGAAGTTCAGGGGATATTATGTTAAATAATGCAGGGATCCCTTTTGAGGTGTGTTTGGACCCAGCTTCTCAATGTGTACAATTGGTCTCTTTTAATTTCATTTTTGAGGTTGTTCTGCTGTGTGCATTAAAAATGTAGAGTACCTAAGCATGATTTCAAAGTCCAGGATCTCCCTTTGTTCTGAACTGTTGTTTGATTCTGTGGCCATACCCTGGGTTTTTTTCCTTACCCATGAAACTTTTCTGGTTTTGAAAGTTTAGATCTTTCTCTGTTGGCTTTTCCCTGCTTTTGTCAGAAGTTACAAGCAACCCCACGAGCCTCTGCAATAAAAAATAGTTAAAAACAATACTATTTGGGGCATTCTAATATTTTATAAACAGGAAAAAAATTAAATAGTAAATACCAGGAGTATTGGATTAATGGAACTCTTCTGGGTTTAAGTCCCTCTGATCCACTAAAGTTTTTTCCTATTAATTCTGTAAACTTAAGGATATCCTTCATAACTATTCTGTAGTGCAATCCATTATAGCCTGAAAAGTCCTTTAATCCCCTTGGATCCTAAATTCAGCAATGTCTTCTGGTCCTAGCAGAAGCTCCATATCCCTCCCAAAAAGGTGAACGCTTTGCACTATGAGGGTGCTGGGAAAGACATGGTCCTTGCAGAGTGACACTGACAGATTTGGGCTTTGACAGCCTTTGTAGGAAATTAATTTGTCAGCTGAGGACGTGGAACAGAGCAGTCCAAATCCTACGAGAAGCTGTGACCTATTTCATGCAAGATCTATTAAAATAATGCTTTGGACGTGCATCAAAATTTCACTGGTGCGGCCACTGGTGGAGGCAGGTGCAGTTGTGGAGTGGCAGGAATGTACAGATCAGGGAATCATCTGAAAAATTCATCTTCTGTTCCATCAAAGAGAAATTGGAGGCTGTCATTATTTCTGAAAGGGAATTGTATTGTTACGAGTTACCTTCTTAATGCTTAGGCTGCTGTAGTAGTTTGGCTTCTATATATAGCAGATTTTCTTTTTATAGTATGAGACAAACAAAATACTTGAGACAACCAAAAATTACGTATGCAGAGGGAAAAAGTGGCTTATGCAATAGTGGTTGACTTGAGATAATTACAGCTGTTCAGACACATTTGGTGTCTAGATTACGCCCTTGTGTGATGGTAATGCTTGAGGCTGGGGTAGTGACAAAAATAGCAACTCCCAGATTTTGTTCTGTTCCTTTTTTGCTGATGTGTAAAGTAATTTGTCCCAGTGCTTTTAAATAAATGGGATTTTATAAGGTATTCTCTTATCTCAAGAAGAGATATTTTATTTATTTCCTATATCTGGATTCAGTAGCTGACACCTGACATTTTCTGCTCCTGTCTCCTTAGGCTACCCTTATTCATGAAGATATTGAAAGTGCAATCAGTGACAGCAAAAGTGGGAAACAAAAGAAGAGGCTTGAGACACTGAGGTAAAAATCCAACTTCTTGGCAGTGTTTAGGATCATCAAATAGTGTGGCAGCATTCAGAAGCTCTCCAGGCCTGCCTGCTGTCTTTTGGAGTTTTTTGGGTGGGCTTGAGCTTTTTTTCTTCTAGCTAATAATATACTTCCAAAGCCATATGTATTAAAGCCATATCTTGCTTTAATAATTTTCTCATGTTCTGTCAATTTGTAGTGTCAGTCTTACCTTTCCCAAGTCCACCTTAGTGATGGGAACAGCTGAGATCAATTCCACTTCCCAGTGAATGGCATTGCATGTCTCACTTCTGCATATGGGTCAAGTGGTTCAGAATTTAAATTAAAAACACAAATTCCCCATAACTCCAAGTAAATAAGATTATGCTAAAAGGTTTTGGGATCTGAAGATGTTAAATAAAACAGCAACTGAAGATTGAATAATCTTCCTGCCTGCCTGTTTAACAATGCTGAAGACTTCTTGTTTCCCTGGTAGCAAAAACTTCTCTGCCAGCTGGAAAATGTAGGGGAAAGAATCTGTTGGGTTCAGAGAAGATTAATACAGAAATGAGAGGCAGCAAACAGAGGCACAGAAGCAAGGGAACAAATATATTAGATATTGAATGGTGATGGTAGTAGCTTGTTAGAAATTCAGTGTGCAACTGTATGCTGATGGTATTTCTCAATAATAATTGTGCTCAGATAGAGAAGTCTCTGCTGGACAAAAATTAGAATGAATTTATAACAGTTCTGGACACCTGTTAAATTCTGATGTGCAATTACAAAGATTTCCTGGAGCAAGGGGCACTCTTAGAAAAACAAAAGAGAACCTGTGCTGTGTCTAACTTTATTTGCAGGTTTCAAGTTAAATAAACAGACTTCACCATTTGTGGGACCGTTGCAAACCGGGTATAAACACAAAGAGGCAATCCAGAGTGACCGAACACATTGGATGTGCTGGGAAACTAATGAGATTTAATTGGGAAAAGAATGTAGGTCAATACATCTGTTGGGACAAATAATCTGAGATATCAGTCTCTGAGGGCTGTGAGCCCCAGGGGTCAAACGTGGGGGGCAGCTGAGTGCTGGTTCCTCCCTCTTGGCTCATGTGCCTGCTGGCACTGGGTCACAGGGAGAGACCCTCCTGCCTCACTGAGCCTCTGAGGCATTGCTCAGGTGCTGCAAGGTTTTTGACAAGTGAAAGGGGACTGGAGGAAGGAAAGGCAAAGGGAATATTTTTTTTGTTCTTGTTCGCTATTCAAAGACCAAACAACATTTGATATTTTGTGGTCTTGTTGTTGAATGCCGTGAATGAGATGGGTTTGTAAAAGGTGAAGATCTACTTTTTAAACAGAAGGGGAAGGAATAGGGGGGATATATATGACAGGAGCTACTGTGATTGTTTTTCTTTTTGTATTTTGGTGTCAAGCTGCAGAATGAATTCAAAGACCTCTTTCCTTATGGTATTTAAAACCACACTAAGACCTGAAAAACTTGAATTCAAAGACCTCTTTCCTTATGGTATTTAAAACCACACTAAGACCTGAAAAACTTGAATTCAAAGACCTCTTTCCTTACCGTATTTAAAACTACACTAAGAACTGGAAAATTGCAGGTGGGAACATTGCTGTGTTTGTATCAAGACAGGATGAACAGGCCCCTGCTAGAAAATAAATCAGCCAGCAAACTTGGTTCTGTTGGTAGGGTTTTAAGGAAAAGGTGGTTGACAACTGGCCAGACTTAGGGGATAAATCACTTGATTTGTGATGGCTGAAAGCTAACTTCAAATCTTCTGATTTTCCCTCATACAAACGGCAAGTTCAGCCCTTAAAACTCCATGTGGCAGTAAAAATGGCACCTACTAAACCCAAGCCACTGAAAATGGCAGGTCTGGTCATGTTCTTTGGCACTGCTTGGGGATTTTCCAGGTGACAGAGATTTACTGACTCCCTTGTGGAGTGGCTTTCCTGCTGTGTTTAATTTATTCACACCTCATGGCCTTGACTGCTGCTTACCTGGCAAGCCCTCGGTACGGCCTGCGGCCCGAGGGGTCCTTGCGAGGCCTCCTCGTTTCATGTGAGCAGGAAACAGAACTAGAGATTAGAATGTTTTCCGTCCAAATGTCTCTCATGGGCTTTCTCCTGTTCCCGTAGGATGATCTCCAAAGCTGACAGTGCCATCCCTCCTCCCCCACGGGCTCCTGCCCCCGTGCCCCCGGGGACCATCACGCAGGTGGACGTGCGGAGCCGCGTGGCAGCGTGGTCAGCGTGGGCCTTGGAGCACGGCGACTGTGAGTGTTCCTGGGGGCTGTCAGGGCACAGGGGAGCAGGGCGACTGTGAGTGTTCCTGGGGGCTGTCAGGG
>VZTZ01049076.1:164335-176459 GCA_013400955.1 Drymodes brunneopygia | reverse complement strand
GGAGCAGGGCGACTGTGAGTGCTCCTGGGGGCTGTCAGGGCACAGGGGAGCAGGGTGACTGTGAGTGTTCCTGGGGGCTGTATCAGGGCACAGGGGAGCAGGGCGACTGTGAGTGCTCCTGGGGGCTGTCAGGGCACAGGGGAGCAGGGCGACTGTGAGTGCTCCTGGGGGCTGTCAGGGGCTGGGCACAGGGGAGCAGGGCGACTGTGAGTGTTCCTGGGGCCAGCAGGGGCTGGGCACAGGGGTTTTGTGATGCTTGGCAGCAGCAGAAATACCATGGAAAGGCCCCTTTCATGATGCAGGAGTGGCTGCACAAGGTCAGCGCTCTGCCCTCGCTGGGAGCTGGATGTGATTATTCTCCCAGCCTGCTTTGAAATGCCCCAAGCCACTGCTGCCTGATCTGGGGAATAAAATCTGTCTGTCATAATCTGACTTGGCATTTCCTTGCGTTTACCCATTCTCTGGGTTCCTCTTCAGAGATGCTTTTACCCGTGCTTAGCTGGGTGTGAGTTCCAGGTTTTGATCCAGGCCAGTGTTGCCATTACTGTCGTCATCTAATGATGCTCTCCTCAATAGCAGGGCCAGATATTTTGGACAATTAAAAAGTATAATCATGGATTAAAAGGTGACTCAAGAGCAGCATTATTTATTTGTATTATATTTTTCTTTATAATGGCCCCTTTGGCTAATTAGTTTGTTGGGGTTTTTTTAAGCTTTAACTAGGAAATGCTGTAATTTTAGCATTCCTAATGGGCTTGGATTTTTCTGTTTGGTGGTTGTTTATGGATTTTTTGCATCCCTAAGGGAAGTGCATTTTGATCAGATTTCTTTAAAAATAAAAGTTCTTTAGAAAGAAAAAAGCTCCTTCTATAAAACAGACTAAAAACGTTAAGATGAGGCCTTTTTTAGTTTGTTTGCTTGGGTTCTTTTAATAATATTAACACTGTACCAATAAAAAGATTTGGATTCCTTATAATTTTTGTTTATTAAATTATATCTATATCACTTAACAAAGTACACATGTATGCAAAGAAAACAACTACAAATATTCAGGGAAATCTGAAATGTTAAGAATTATTTAATCTATGTTCCTGCAGTATTACATTTGTTTTGAGTGAAGGCTATCGTGTTCTTGTGCTTGAGTTCTCACATCAGAAAAGTTTTGTAAGTTTAGTGTCTTGCCAGACCAGTCATGGATCTGAGTTCCTGCAGTTCCTTTTATTCCACTCAGGTGGATCTTTTCTAAAATGTATCTGCTGAAATCCCACCTGGTCACAAATGCAGTGCAGTGCATAGTGTGGGTTAAAAATGCAAAACTTACAATTCTTCCAAAAAGTCACTCTTACTGTTTTCAAAAAAGTCACTGAGTCTGGCTGTTGTTATTTATAAATATCAGTTCTGTCACATCATTCCCTCTTCTTTCTGTCTTTCCAGACTTGGCATCCCTTTTTGCCCATAACTTTTTACATCAGAGTTGTCTTCAAAGCCATGGCTGCACTCTTTCTTCCTTGCTTCTACTGGAGTAGCTCTCAGCATTTTTTGCAAAACGGGATGATTCCCACACGTTGTATTTATATTCTGCCACTTTGTGCTGATTTTTGTTTTTACCACACTTCTGCAACTGACTTCATTTATACATTTAATTTGACTGAAAGCACATACAGGGACTTTTTTTGTGAGATTTGACAGGATCAGGCATTAAGGTGCAAGGTTTTCAGCTTGTGTGGAGCTCTTGCAAAGGGAGTGGTAGAGTTTTGTCCATCTTTTTCTTACAGTAGTGTACTTTAAAGCATAAATTATTTAGAAATTATAAATATCAATATACTAATGCCACATGTATGCATATCTTATTCTCTTCTTCCCTCTTTGCAGATGAAAAGCAGAGACAATACCACGAGCAGGAGGAAACAGCAGAGATGATAGCAGCCAGGATTGACAGAGATGTTGTAAGTTAGAAGCTACAAATGATGTTGCTTCATGTCTGTGAAATTTTGCAACTCTCCTTTGTGGGAAGACTTTTCTCCACATGGGAAATTCAGTTGTGGAGTAAAGCTTTCCAAGCAGCCTCTGCTTGTTGTGGTAGATCTAAAAGTGAACAGGTGGTAGTTTCTTTTCTTAATTTCCTTTTTTAAAAAGAAAGAACAATGCACTGAATGTTGATGACAAGTTTTCTGCTGGGAAGAGCAAGAAACACAAAATGTAATTTTTTAAGGCAACCGATTTCAGCAAATTGTATAAGGATAAAAAATTCCATCAGTTTAGCAGGCCTTGAAAATGTGTAATACCTGGAAAATAAACATGATCATTTCTGAGGACAGGTGGACCATGTTTGTTTATAACTTAAAGGATTCTTGCCTGTAAGCAGCAACACTGGGCATGATCTATGGTATGTGCAAGATCAAATATTGCCCTGTGTGTCATTTGTACCTTGCCATTTCTCCACTCTGCTGTTGCCCTCAGCAACATCAGAGGGGCTTGAGAAAAGCGTGTTGGGACCTGCTGGATTGGTGGAGTTCTGTTTTCCCCCAGGGCTCATTCATCCTTCTCCAGTTACTCTTTGAAATCAATTCTTCAAAGAGCACCTCTCTCCAAACAGCTTAATTTGTAGAGAGCTTCACCAAACAGCTTAGTATTCAGTACTAAAGGAGATTATGAAATTATACTCTTTATGAAAATGCTGCCCATTCAAATAATTAGAATTTTTTTCATGTGCTGTCAGCAAAATTGTAATGTAGAAGCAAATAGTGGGATTGCAATCTGAGTTTAACAATCTTGTTACACATATTTTAAAAATTTCCAGCAGCCCTACATTTTAAAAGAATTAAAATTTAAAATCCTTAACAGGTATGTAAATTTTAAAACAGAAGGTATCTAAATATGGAATGTTCCAGCAGGGGATTTGTTCCAAGGAAGTTCTTGGTGTCTGAGAGTTGGACATTTCAATTTCTGGAGTATTTCTGCAGTAGTTTCTGTAGAGAAACAGTTCCTTTTCTCTTCTCCCGTAGCAAATTCTGAACCATATTTTGGATGACATTGAGTATTTTGTTACCAAACTGCAAAAAGCTGCTGAAGCATTTGCCGAACTTTCAAAGAGGAAGAAAACTAAAAAAAGTAAAAAGAAAGGACCTGGAGGTAGGAGTTGTTACTGCACACAGTTCTGTTTCTCTAAGGATCATTGAAGGAGCCAGGAAATATATCTTTTTGTGGGGTTTTTGGTTGCTTTTTTTTGGTTTTGTTTTGGTTTTGTTGGTTTTTTGTTGTTGCTTTTTTTAATCAGTGTAGCAATTTTCGCTCAATTCGAGCACAAAAGTTCCTATGCAGTACCTTCTTAGAGGGAAACTCATGAAAATCCTTTGCTTGAAGTCAGTGGGGAGTGACTAATCAGACATGTGACCACAGAATATGCTCCTGCCTTGGTTCTAGATTTATTATATATTTACATGTTTACTGTATCTGGAATATTTCTGGCAGTTATATTCATATAAATGATGTGTAAAAACCTCATTTTGTTCACCAGAGGGTGTTCTTACTCTCCGTGCAAAGCCACCACCTCCAGATGAATTTGTTGACTGCTTCCAAAAATTCAAGCATGGCTTCAACCTTCTGGTGAGTGACTGTTAATGGATATGAGATGTGAGGCCAGACCAGGGCTGGCCACCTCTGGGCTGGCTTGGCTTCTGAGCTTTGGGATGTTGCTCCTCAGGTTCTCTGCACAGTGACTAGATGAGAATATTTGGTGATCAGCATCGTTGTGTTTCTTCTTTTCCTGGTTCTTTAAAGCCTTTTACTTGGGAAATTGGATTTTTGAATATTAAAGAATTCCTAGGAAGGTCTGTGGGGCTCACAGCTCTGTTTTGTGTTTGCCAGCATCACCAGCTGTGGCCTTAATTTGGTTTTGTTCAGCCATGCCCATCAGACTCCCTGTGCTTGTTGCCATCATTACCCAGGACTTTCTGGCCTCAGGACGTGCCATCCAACCAACTGCTGTCTCTTTATAGGTTCTCCACAAGCAGAGGTGATAATTCCAGAGCCTTCTGCTGTCACTGCTGTGTGGGAACCTCCTCTTCAAGGGAGGCAGCACGTGGGACACCTTCAGAGCATTTGCTGTCAGACCCTGACTGTCCCTTCCCATTGCTGGGGAGGCTGTGCCAGTGGGGAAAATTGTTCCTGAATTCACTGAGTCAAATCAGCTTCTTTCTTCCTCTTGGGGAATGAATTCTGATTGCAAGGCTGAAGGAAATAGTTAGACATGCTAAAAATATATTAAAAAAAAAAAAAATAGGCTCCATCAATGTTATGGTTCTGACCTTGAGGGATTGCTGTTTTGAGGGAGGATGAATGTCTTGGAACAGGCTTGTCCTTCTCAGTTATAGATGCAGTGTCCATTGTTTTTCCCATTCTTTTTAATACATTCTGCCTTTAAATTCTTTTTTTACCCAAGAACAATCTGTGCATCTTTAAATCCTTCTCTTCTGTGCAGGAGAAGTCACAGCTCTTGTTTTGATGCTCAGAAGCATCTGGGATTTGGTTCTAGTGCTGCTTTTGAGGACACATGCTATAACAATGCCTTAACAATTTACAATGCTTTACTTCAGAACCTTTGCAGGAGCAACAAAAGCCTGAAGTTGGTGCTTTATGTCAGACAAGGAGAGCTGTACAAAATGAAGAATCTGGTTTAAAAATAAAATGAGTAGCTAGAAGAATAAAACCTTTGAGTAGAATGGAAATAGTTTTAAAACCCCATGCTGGAAGCTTCTAGAAATGTTTGCCATCTGTCAAAAACTTTAGATAGGCTGAGACTGGGTTGTTATGACTGAGGAACAATGTATAGGAAGTTATTAGAAGTACAAACACATCCTCCTCCTTACTTCATTTGGAGGGACAGTTGGATGTGAAAGCAGAATAAGGGTAGCCAAAAGCAGTTTGAGGAACAGATGGCAAGATGCAATAAAATCTACTACAGCTCTTTAAAGCATATTTGGGCTTCTTATTTCTGGAGCCTGCAAAGCCAAGGGGTGAACAGTAGAAAAAACATATCCTCCAAGAAGCTATATCAGTGAATTTTCCTGGTTTGGGTTTTTTAGAATATTTTTTAATAGTGGTGTGTGGTCATAGTTTGGACTTGATGATCTCAGAGGTTTTTTGTAGAAATATCTCATTATAACAGATGGAGTGATAGATGAAATTCACTATTGGTAGATGTGACAGTCATGGATTGGTGAGGAAAAAGCACATATATAAAACAAATCAGAACAAAATGTTGATATAAAAGAGATTCCTGGGAGAAAGACATCTGTGTTCAGTGTTACCAACCAAGCAAATGGCAAAAGGCATCAGGGAAAAAAAGACAACAGAACATTAACAAAGAGCATCAATATGCCAATATTGAGCATCAATATGCAAATATAACAATATTATGTTACCTGGCCTGATTTTTTCCAGTGTAGCAAAATTGAAGAAGAATGCTCAAAGGAATTGCTTCAGCTTAGGAAAGACCAGACTCAGGAATAATCTAATAAATCTGTAAATGGTTGTGAGCATTGCAAGAAAAAGTGAGTCAAGAAGGACAATTTAGTTTTATTTGGAGAGTTTGCAGAGTACTAATGAAAGCAAGAGGTGTCAGATTTCCAAAGGAGATGCTTCTTCACAAACCATGGAATTTGGTTGTGGAACTGATTGTTTTGCACAGTAGGTGCTAAATATGCCTGGGTTCAAGAGCAAAGGGATGGATGAGCACTTGCACTTAGTGGGTGCTGCAGACCAAGCACTGAGCTTAGGTGGACCTGAGCAGGGATGGCCATTCCTATGTGAAGTATTTATGGATTTAATAGTCAAATGTTTCTTAAAATGTACCATTTGTTTTATTCCTTCAGGCCAAGTTGAAGTTCCATATCCAAAACCCCAGTGCAGCTGATCTGGTGCATTTTCTCTTCACCCCACTACATATGGTAAGGTTTTACAGTTTTCTAAGTGTTTACCTTCAGAACTCCTGTATTTATAAGCTGTGGAACCTTTTCAATGATAACAAGATTGAAATGTTGTGTCCCTGGGCAATAACTAAGGAGAAATGTGTGATTCTCAGGATGAGGTTTTCTTTAGAAAATAATTTATATCCTTTCCTGCATATTTTCCCATCTATTAAATGTATTTATTTAAACCATCTTTAGCCTTGTGTCACACTTTGCCATTATAATTCTTAACTAGCAATAAAAAATTGAGATTCTCTACATAATGCAGGAGGAGAGTTGAAAGCATATTTAATGGAAGTATGGGTGGCTTTGATCAGTAAAGCAAAAATAACGCTGCCCAGAGTAGTTCTAAATAAAAAATGGTCAGTGACAAGAACAACAGTTAATAAATAGTTCAGTTAATTTGCAGGACACACTGTTAGATTCTCAGAGGGGTTTTTATTTCTGGGGGGTGTTTTTATGAGCAATCACTGTTTCACAACAGCACTGTAGCAACATAAATTCACAGTCACTTCCTTCCTGCATTGCTTATGTCCTTGGCATTATTTTAATCCTTGGATTTAGGTGGTGCAGACAACAGGAGGCCCAGAGCTTGCTGGCACAGTGCTCAGCCCCCTCCTGACAAAGGACACCATAGATTTCCTGAGGTACACGGTCACCAGCGAGGAGGGACAGCTCTGGATGTCCCTGGGAGATTCATGGACCAAAGCCAGGTGAGCAAAAGTCATCAAATATTAGAGGACATCTCTAAAATCAACTTTATTGACCTGGTCTTACCCAGGTTATCCAGCCCCTGAGAAATTCAATATGATTTTGTCAGGATTTGGGCTCTTCAGAACTCTTCCAAAACCTTCGGATTCTTCCAAAATGTTCAAAGACCTTCCCTGTTCTTTGAAGGCTTTGGAAAGGAACTCTTTAGCTTCACTGGGATTTGGGATCTCAAGGAGAGAGAAAATGCAGAGAGGTTTTTTTTTTTCATCAGTGATATCCAGAAGCTGTTGATATAATCTTCTGGAGTATCTTTTTCTGAATTGTCCCTTGCATATTTACTGCTGTTTTTCACCATTATTTTTCCAGCCCATCTGTCTGGACTTTGCTAAAAAACAATTTGAAGATGCAATAAAAAGTGACAAATTATTAAAAAATAGCTACAAATGCCTGTTTTCAATTTCCAATAATTAATAAACATTAAAAATTTGCAATGTCTTCTTTAAGAGCATCATAATGCTATAAAAGTGCTTATAATTATAAAAAAATGTTTGTTGACTGCACATGTGCATACTTTATACATTGGATTTAATGGATTGATTGTTATGATTTAGCTTAGCTGAAAGTTAACTTTTTTATGCATTTGTTGGGTTCAAGGTAATTCTGTAGTTTGAAATCAGGTGAATTGAACATGCAAAAGAAAAATCTTAAATTAGGAAAATGCATTTTGACTCTGTAATCTGTGGTAGATAAGTACATTTGATGATGATGATGATGAAGTATGCAATCAGTTGGACTGGAAATGCAGAGTATTTTTTGTGTTTATTCATCCTTGCTCTTAAATTTCAGATTGGGACACAAATGTCTACCAGATGGATTTTGTTTTTATCAATTATTTGGTTGATTGACAGCTGTAGAGTGTAAGGAAGGCTGCATGGAAGGGGTGGAAATGGCCTCATGGCCACGTGCAGGGAAAATGCATCACTGGGCAAAAGAATGGGCTCCTTGTCTTGGGAACTCCTTCATTTGTTAAATCCATCCAGAAAAAAGGGTAGTGGAAGGAGGAATAGCTCATGTTTGGTAGTGAAAAATGAAACACTTAAAGTGTATTTGGCTGCCTTGTGCAGATTATTGATGGTGAGATTGATCCCAGTATCCAGAGGTCCCCTGGGGTGGGATGTGACAGGAGAGGGGAATGATAAACTCAGGGATTACTGGCCAAGCCTAACAGGCTGGGAATTGCTGACTGCCTGTGGGACTGGCAGCATTTGTCCCTTGATTTTGAGCAGTGTCAGCAATGAGCCTGTTGAGAGACTGTAATGCACATTCCTGTTCCTGCTTCCACTGTGAGGACACAGAAATTTAAATTGTGGGATAGAGTGTGATGTGTAGTGCAAAGGCAGAGCAGGAAAGCATTGGTTTAGGTGTTACTACAATGGAGAATGCTAATGGAACTCTGAAAAGTAGTACAGTATTTTATAAAGATCAGTCTGAACTATAAAACAGCAAATGTTATGATAGTTCCTGTGTCTTGGAGCATGTAGAGTTGGGTGGGGTTTACATCTGTAAAAGCTATTGTTTATTTTTCTTTAGGTTTTAGTGTAGCTTCCATGCTTCATCCTCGCTTTCAGGTATTCTTGCAAAGCTGGCTGTTTCTCTGAAGTCTTCTCTTGGTGCTTGCACACCAACAGAGCATTGCAATATTTTTCCCCACATCTCACCGTTAGAACAAGTCCTGCATTTGTTTTGATTGATTCTTCTATTACCCATCCTTTGCTCTAAGGCAGAAGTTTGTTGTGTTTTAGCACTGACATGTCCTTACAGAAGGAGCAGATTCTTCCTGCAGGGCAGGATAGTTGTGGTAAATAAATGTGTTCTGCTGATTTTCTCTGCCTGTACTGTAAACCCAGCCTCTGCTCTATACTAACAGAAATTCTGAAGCATTTCAATTTACAGGAACCTTATTAAAGCAGCATTTGTGTAGACACAGATTTTCAATTTGCTTTTCCCACAGAGCTGAATGGCCAAAGGACCATTTTATCCCCCCGTACGTGCCCCGTTTCCGAAATGGTTGGGAGCCTCCCTTGCTGAACTTTATGGGAGCTCCAAAGGAGCAGGAGCTCAACCACTTGGCTGAGTCTGTGGCAAATGTGGCAGAGCAACAGAGGAAGCAAGAGATGAAGAGACTGTCAAGTGAGGTAAGTTACTGCAAAAGTAATTAGCTAATTAACCCCAACCCCTTCCTTCCTAAGGACAATCTTCTAGGGCATTCCTGGAGTAACCAAGCTCTGGCAGTGCAAGCTCTTTACATTTTATGTTGAAGTTACAGGAAACCAAATACCTGCTCAGCCACCAAAAATACAATTAGGAAATAAAAGGTTTTTTGCTCTCCTTGAACTTGAGCTCTTCCCTGCCACAGCTGGGAGGACAGTCCAGCCCTGAGGTTCAGTTTGATTGAGCTCTGCTATCACATCCCATTGATTTTGGTCATAAATACTTTGGGCAATGTTCAAAGCAAAGTGCTTTTAATCACAGGCACGCAGTCTGAAAGAAAGAAACCACCCTTTTTTTGTGGAATTTTGGACTTTAACTTCTTCTTCGTCAATGTAGAATTTAATAATTTAATATTCCTTTCATCAGTCTGTTGATACTTTGGATTGTTTGTAAGTATTCAGAGGTGCTCTCAGGTGCTCGTGTCAGGTAGATTAGGCCTACTTCTAAAAAACCCTGCTGATTAGGAAAATTATTGTATAAAATATAATTTTCCCAAACTTTTCTTCAAAGGAATGTCACGACTTTAGCGAAAGCTAGATTGTTCTCTTTAAAGAATGGCAAGATACATCACCTTTAGAGAAACCAGACTGCATTTTCTCACCAAGTTTATTGCCAGCCCCTTTTTTCTCAAGAATCTATTCTATCCTGTTTTCAATATCAGAAAATGAACTTTGATTTTTATGAAAATTTTAAGAATACATATGGATTTTATTGCTTTTTAATTAACAAAGAAAAGGCTATTGCCTTTTTAAACCTGCAAATGTTTTTCATTTGTCTTTTGTTGGGAGGACACAAGATTTAATTTAATTTTTTAATTTATTGTTCTATACTGGTTTTAGTTTAAATCAAGTGTTAGTTAGATCAATGTACCCTTGTAGGAGCTGTGAGATGGAACTGCACCTAAGAATTTCCCAGGTTCACTTAAGAATCTTTTCTATCTTGGGGAGTTATTTTTGGCTGTTGTGGGATGTTGTTGTCTTGCAGATTAATTCTCTAATTTGAGATAACAAAGCCTCCCCAGCAAAAACTTCACAGTGACATGACAAGCTTTATTTTCATGAAAATCTCTGTTAGTCAAAAAAAAAAAAAAAAGTCTACTCAGCTATAGAGAAAAAAAAANTTGAGAGTCTAATAATTACCAGAAAACTGGTGTAAGAGAATACATGCAGCGTACAAACGTAAAGATTTTCTATGTCATATGCTTCTGTATGCTTCCACCTATATTTTTGTACAAATAATGAATGCAAAAGAAGTTAATTTCCCCATAAAACATGAAAATGAGTGCTTGCTGTAAAAAATGCAGCCAGACAAGTTTAGCCAGGAGATAATTCTAATTTAGGATGGATTAATTTGTTCATTATTTTTCTTTACAAACTTCGCAGGAAACCTGACAGATAAAAACTGGTCCAAGATCTTTGTTTCCACTGTCAGTGATGCTTGTGCAAAAGCAAAAATAAATAAATAAATAAATATATATCTCCCAGTTCATTGAAGCAGTTTGTGTGCCTGGTTCCTGGGATGTCAGGCACTGGTTTCATGACTGTCCCTGATTCCCACCAGGTTATGGGCAAGTGATTTAACCTTGGCTCCCTGTGCCCGTGCCTCCCCAGCACATCCCTGGGGGAAAGAGGCACTGAGCCGCTTCATAGCTGTGAATGCTGCAGGTGCTCAGCTGCAAAAAGCTGCCTGAGTGCAAAACTCTGTTTTGTCTGCAGCAAAAGCAGCAGCCTGGAGTGGGGGGTAGCAGGATAATGATTCTTTCATAAGCCTGCTGTAGCAGCTTGTTTAATGAGGAGTGCTGCAAAAATCAGATGAGAATGGAAGAGTTTCTCTCTGGCTGCTAATTGGCCTCGTGTGTCGGGGTGGGATTCACCTCCCCAGAACCAAGGCTGCCTGTGGAGAGCTGTGCTGGGAGAGGAGAAGGGGAGCATGGCCCTGTTCTCCCTGCTGGGCACAGCTCTGGCACCAGGAAAAGTGCATTGGAGCTTCCCACCACTGAAAATCACCTTTTTTCTTTCCATTCCTGAATTTCTGAATCTTAAGATCCAGCCACTGATGCTGAGGGGTTTCAAGGTGGAGGCAGCTCAGCAATGAGGGCTTCAAATGGGGGTGAAACAGCCACCAGAGTGTGTCCAGCGAGACTAAAGTGATGCAAATAATTTGTGTGTGAAGTAAAATGAATTCCTGCTTCCTGGGTGTCTTTTGATGTAAGGCATAAGCCAGGTGACACTGGAGATTTTTTCCAAAGAGGTCTTGATAATAGTGTTTTAAAGAATATTCTATTTATAGTCTAATAATATTAATTAATATTCTGTTTGGAGTTCTGTGTGATTTTAATTGCTTTCCATAAACCCTCAGTCTCCTAAACCAGTGCCTCTGAGTGCCAAGTCAAACACCTGGAGGTAGAGATTATGTGAGTAACTTTTCTGTAGCCACATTTACAGAGATAAGAAAAAAATAAGCCAAAAGCAACAACACCACNGCTGCCAAGCAAAGGAGGGATAACACGATACATGTTTGATTACTTCAAGCACTGTTTGCCTTTTTTTAACAAGATATACAAGAGTAAATGTAAAAAAAACTAAGTTATTGCCATTAATTCATTTTGAGGATGAAAGCATTTAGTTAAGTTAATGGGCACAGTAATGTGAAATGTAATTTTTGCCATTGCTGTCACCCCTCCTTCCTTAGTGACCTCCCAAAACACATCAAACATTGTCTCATTTTTCACTGCTGGTCTACATTTCCATGTCGGTTTTTGTTTGCATTTTGTTCCTTCTAAATACTACTACTACTAATAATAATAATAATAATAACAACAATAACAATAATATAGTATTAATAATAACAAGAACAGCAATAAATGAAAACAGTATTGAAACTTTTCTGATAGTATTGAAAAAAGATCATTAATTTTTCTCTTCTGATCATTCAAAGAATTTCATGTTATTTATATAAATAAAATAGCCTTAAACCAATCTGAAGGGGGAGAATAAATGGAGGTATTTCAGTTGCTTGTGTTTCAGTGAGTTGATTTCACTTCCGTTTTTTTCATTCACTGGCAGTTGTTTATCCCAATTTAACCTGTTTGTCTTAACCTTCAAAAGACACATACACAAATAAATAAATAAATAAATATCCCAGTTATCTAGATAAAATATAAAAATATAAAA
>VZTZ01049076.1:147318-164172 GCA_013400955.1 Drymodes brunneopygia | reverse complement strand
CTTGATAATAGTGTTTTAAAGAATATTCTATTTATAGTCTAATAATATTAATTAATATTCTGTTTGGAGTTCTGTGTGATTTTAATTGCTTTCCATAAACCCTCAGTCTCCTAAACCAGTGCCTCTGAGTGCCAAGTCAAACACCTGGAGGTAGAGATTATGTGAGTAACTTTTCTGTAGCCACATTTACAGAGATAAGAAAAAAATAAGCCAAAAGCAACAACACCACAGGAGAAAACAAACAAACAAAAAAAAACCCAACAAAAACAAACAAACAAAAAACCCTAAAAAAGCCAGGCTGAAAGATTTGGCAATTCTGGTGAATCTCAGCCAGTCTAACTTGTGCAGTTGTATGGAATGAGGAAAGGATATAAAATCAGCTATTTCAATATCATAATACCTAAAAATGAACTGTTCAGCTTGGTCTTGTTTTTGGAAATGGTGATTAAAATCATTCTTGCCTAGAAGGGGAGTTTTAATACTGAATTTAAGATTTTTTTGGGTTTTAAAAAAAAAAAAAAATTTCCTAAAACCTTGAATGTTCTTACATTTGTGCTTGTGATAGAGTATGATTCTTTTCCTTAATTAAAATCCATAATTATACCAATTATCACACTCCTTTTTGCATTTCTTCATGGACTGCAGCCATATTCAGTGGGGTGTGCCACGATTGAGCTCTTCCACATTATGATCCTGCAACAGAGTGAGAATTTTACTTCATTTCTTACACAGACTCACTGTTGGCTGGCTAGAGCTTTGTGGCTTGAGATGTACACCCAGAGCAGCAGCTCAGAGCAGTTTTGCAGCACAGTTTATTTTAAAGCATTGTTGCTGTGGTGGCACCTGGGGAATGACATGGCCCTTGTCCCCAAGAGCTGCTTTTCTAATGAACACCCGCTGCAATATTCATGTGGCAGGACGGCTCAGGATGGAAATTCCTTCATTCTCCTCCTTCTGATCTCTGTGTTTATGCACTCGAAATGCAGGAGTTATTAACTGTCGCCCTGGTTTTTGCAGTGTTCTATGTTTTCACTTCTGTAGTAGAAGTTCTCATGCATTTTCTATAAATATAGTCCTTGTTTTTGTAACCAGCCTACATTGTTTTGAACTTCTGGATTGTTTTCATTCCTTTCCCCTAAGGCGGAGAAAGATGATACACTGTGTCATTATCCTGAGAAATTACAGAGGTGGTAACCTCATTGACCAATCCATGATTGTCTTAAGAAAGATATAAATATAAGAGAATAAAGAAAGGCAGGCCCTTTTTGTTCCTGCCTGGGTGGTCCTGACCTGCTGCTGAGAAATCTGCGTGTTTCTTTCGTGTCCTGCAGTGTGACAATTAACTTTCCATGGCAGAACCGTGGGCACCTGAGGGTTGGGGAATGCTGGCAGGGGGTGACCCTAACCCACTGCTGTCCCTTTGTGTCTTGCAGCCTCCCGGCGTCCCCGACTACCCCCCGGCGGATGGGTATGCATTCAGTAACACGGTGTACAAGAGAGGGCCTCTCCTGGACCAGGGGGCAGCTGTGGCTGCCTTTAAGCAAACTGTTAGCCGACATGTAGATAGGTAACCCTGACCTGCCAGCGGCCCTGGTGCTGTGGAAAACTGTCCCCACTTTGTGCTCTTGGGGTGGCGGGGTCTGTGAGTGCCTCTGGTTGTGTCTTTGTCTCTCCTGGGGAAGGGGTTCTTTGTTTAGCAGTGCTGCTTTTGCTTCTCTAAGGTGTGTCATCAGTTGTCATTATCTTTTCATGTAATTTCTATGAAATACCCTGTTTGTCTATGATGTTAAATTGCTACTTTTTGTCAAAAATGATACAGTGGAATTCCAACCCGATTGCAAGAACAGAATCCGCCCACTTGGGTTCAAACTTTAGTTCTGATTTGTCTCAAGGTTTTAAATGTGCTCTTTGCTCTTTTCAGAATTACAAAGAATGACAAGTCTGCTCTGAGATTCACCTGTCCTTGTTTTGATTGATTGTTTGATTTTCTTAGCTGCTCACTTGGTGCTTTGTCATCTCCTACTTTTTGTTTCCTGGGCTGGTGTGTAAATACCCACTTTCAGAACAGTGACACCTTGTCTCTTCCATCCTCTTTCAAGTGTTACAGAAAATGCTCTGAAATGTTTCCATAGCAAAGAGTGTCTTCTTGCACATCCTCTTTCACCCCCTTCATTTTGTCCTAAAACTGAATAACTTGACAAGATGAAATGCAGTGATCCTTGGCCTTGTCTCTGGGGGAGAATTTATACCAGCACAAGCTGTGGAAGCAGATCAGTAAAGAAGCATTGAAATTGCTCTCCTGTGCCAAACCACATTCCATATACACTGTATGAAAAGTATTTTGTCTTACAAGCCATGGAAGGTGTTTAAGCTGAGTTTTGGGGATCAACTCGCTGGTTAAAGCATCCTTGATAAAACTCTTTTGATGAAAACTCTTTCAGATCCCTAGTTTTGAGCCATGTGCTAAAAGATGCTGTTGTTAATCTGCATGCGATCAAATTCCCATGAGATGTGCAGGTTGAAAACTCAATTATCTTCCTGAACTTTAGATTTATTCTTCATAGCAACAGCAGCAGAGTAGTCATCTCCTACTTGTTTTCTCAAACTTGATTGCCTGTTGCATTCTTGTCTCAGGACCAGTCAGCTTGAACTCTACATGATCTGTGCTCTAAATTCCTTTCCCTTATCTGTAATGTGGTAAGGCCTGTTTTGTCCTTTCAGAGCGACAATATTCCATGCAAGTGGTTTTTGCTTCCCCCTCAGTTTTAGAGAATGAGTCTTACTGCATTGAACTGTTGATATCAGGGTATCTGTCTGGAAGTGAAAGAGTTATCCAAGCCTGCTTTGTGGCAGGTAAAGAGAAATGGCTGTTTCTAAGAAGCAGTTCATGAAAGGTGAATTCAGTCTGTGGGAAGCTGTGGAATGAGATCTGCTGCAGTGGTGCCTGTTTCTCACCACTGATGTAAGACATGCTTCCCTTGGGTGATGCAAATGAAGTGTCAGGATCTTAGGCTTTCAGTGGATATTAGGTATTCCAGGAACTCTGATGCCACAAGAGCACTGAATAATTTTCAGCAAGTTCTATGATGTTTCAAAGGAGTGATTTTTGCTGCATAGTTTGGTCTTTACTGTCATTTGAAGAAAAGCTCTTTGAAAGTCTGTGCAGCCCTCTAGGCTCTCAAGCAGTGAAGAGCTGAGGCTGAAATTATGGTGTATCTGATGGGCAGTAGGAAACACAGTGGAGGATGGATGGATGGATGGATGGAGGGAAGTGTTCAGGACATTTGTGCCCAGACTAAACTGGCTCATTAGGCTGGGCTTGAAGAATTAGGGTCTCTTTACAAGCACACAGCCAGTGACTGGCCCATGTTCTGGGCCTGTTGCTGAGTGAAGTAAAACTAAAATGTAGACATTTTTAAAAATTCTTCCTGAGTTATATTTGTTGAAGGAATCAGGACAGTTAGGTGTGGACAAAATAGGAAGACACAGTTATTGAAATGGTTTTGGAAAGGCAGCCTAGAAGTAAAAGGACTGTCAGGGCTACATTAGTCATATCTCTGAGATAGTCAGAAAGGAATTCAAAATTATATGAATTTTAAGTGGGTGACAGGAAAAATTTGTATTACTCACACATCGTTCAACCTTGTAACAGCAATTCTGCAGGCTGGGGGTCATCCCCTGCTTTTCACTCTCTCCTTAAATACTTGTTAGAGTTTTGTCTTTCTTTCAAAATAATCTCTCAATCTAAATATGATTTTCCTTGGTTCTGCTCTTCAAGTCAAGTGAGACAGTTCTCCACAGCCATGCAATAGCCAGGCTCAGGCACACCTGGATTGCTCAGGCACACCTGGAACCCAGAGTTACACAGCAGCAGCAGCAACCACCTGTGCTCATATCCCCAGGCTGTGACCTTGCACCCAGCATTTCAAGCCATGGATTGCTTCATGTTCTCATTGGCTGTTTGGATTTATTTATTTATTTTATTTATTTAGTCATGTGGGGTTTGTTTGTTTGTTTGTTTGCTTTCTTTACTGCCCCATATGGGTTTGTGTTGTTGGGTGTCATTTACAACAAGTATAATAAATGAAGTTACTGGGGGGTTTTGTGCAATAATAAATGAAGTTACTGGGGGGGGTTTGTGGAATAATAAATGAAGTTACTGGGGGTTTTGTAGACCTGTTGGGAGCGGGCTGGGGACTTCTCAATTGAAAAAGTATTATGTCAAAGAAAAGTAGTAGCTCCATAAGCAAAGGCATTCTGGACAGGTCTTTCCTGATGGAAACAGAAAGATACAGATCTTACTGTGATAGGCCTTATTCTACAATGACTCCTGTGTGTAACTGGCAAGAAATTATTTCTCATTTTCAATTGATAAAATAACTTGAAGTTGTTAAAGTTGATGGCATCTTATGGTCAATTAAGAAAACCGATCTACAGCAGGTGAACATTTTTTAGAGTTTAACTCCATTAGTGTTAATGGCAAAAATTTATTCACCTATTAGGTATTTGAAACAATCTGTGATGAACACTAGAAATACAATTTCATACAAATACCAAGCTATCAATTACATCCTAAATATAGTCATTTGTTTATATGGCAAATGACTGTTTAACCTTCTGGAGGAAAACAAACTAAATACAGAGCGCATGTTTATTTTGAAACAATGGCACCTGCTAGTCTAGGTTGTTATCACACATCTTGCAAGCAGTGAGCTGTTAAAGATTAGCAGTTCTTGAGGTCTGTGTATTTCAGCCACCTTTTTCTTTTACTTTATTCGTACTTTTTTTGGCACCTAAATCAGTGTATTATGAATAGGCAGTTCTACGGCAGCACCATTTTATGGTTGAGAGGTTTTTGTTTTTAAAAATGTTTTGTGGGTTGTTCAAAGAGGGCATTTTGGGTTTTTATTTGCTTGGCTGTCTCACTGAACAACAGTCTGATCTTTGCTTTGCAGAAACTATGAAGCACACAATAAAGCACAGAGCAAGAAATATGCCAAATGCAAGTACGAATTCGTGGCAAGAAACAACAGTGAGCTTTCTGTCATGAAAGAAGAGATTGTAGAGGTAATTTTGTTTGCAAAGACAACACACAAATTTCTGCTGCTACTCAAAGCTGAGCATACCTTTCCTGTGGACAGTGTGGCTTTCCTTAATGTTTGCTTCAATGTGTTTGACTTGTCTTTCTTAGTATGGAAAGTTCAGTTAATTTGTTTTGCATCAATTTTGCTGATTTAGGAAGGGTGCTGTAGAGATCCGTGCTAGAAATACATTTGTGTGTTCCTTCCACCTTCTCTGGTGTTGCTTTTAAACATTAAGCAGTGTTTAAATAACTATCTGTGTACACACAGGGTACAGTGAAGGACTGTCCTTTCCAAGAGGATTTGGCACCATAAAGTGAGATACATTTGGAAAGGAGGGAGCAACAAAGAGAAAAAATGCTGAGTGTGAGATTGTGGGGCAGGCAGTCGGGCTTCTGACTGCTCCTGGCCATCCTGCTCCCACTCCCTGTTTGCTGTGTCTCCAAATTTGTCCCCAGACCAATGCCTTTACTTGGATTATTAGTAATTATTTATTCCTTTTGTCTGCAGCATGTGAGTTGTAGAGATGGCAGCACCTGTGTGCAAGTGCTTGATTTTCATTCTGCTGTCTGATCCAGCACGTGCCTGAGTTTCACAGAACTTCATTACACACTTAATATATTCTTTCTTGAGTGCCTCATTTTGAAAAATGCAGTAGAGCCATGTAGAATGAATGATGGTGAGAATCAGGGAAGATACAGGGGTTTGTCAGGCACATGTCTGTGCAAGGTCTGTTGGCAGACTCAGAACCTGGCAAAGCCGTGGCTTTGTTTTGAAATGATTCTACGTACTGACAGAAGGAAAATCAGAAAAGATATGTAATTGATTTACCAAATTATTTCAGATTCTGGACGACAGAAAGCAGTGGTGGAAGGTGCAGAACAGAAGTGGAAGCACAGGCTTTGTGCCAAACAACATTTTGGACCCTCTGAGGAACGTGGAAGGCAGTCAGGGGTGGCCGGAGCCCGCCTACACCCGCACCATCCAGGTACTGCCCATCACTGCTCAAAATGCACTGTTCTTGTAGAGCCTGGAGGTGATGTCTGTGTTTCACAGAGAACAAACTTTGGTACAGACACGGCAAGGGTTTTTTTACCTGCTTATTTGCATAGAGGTGGTAATTTCAGCCCTAATGGATGCGTATGCATTTTATTTTAATTGCAAATATCCTTTGTGAATTGATAGCTGTTGATGCCAAAGAAGGAGTTTGAATTATTTAAGGTAGGGTCGTCTTTGTTTTTCCTAGAAGAATGAACTCTAGCTTTTCTATTTGTTTTCTGCCTTTGTGTGTCTCTATCCCAGTCTTGAATTTATTTAATTATTGTAATTTTGGAGTCATAAAAAGGGGATATATTTGCCTTTGAGTTCACAAAGCAGGTATTTTTCAATTACTATGTCTGTGCATCAATAGCACTCTATTATCCTGACTTAATTTTAATTTTCTTTCTTTCATGTAGTGGTGTGGAATTAATATTTTTGTTGTTATTTCTTTTATATGTTGAACAGAATTAGAGGATAAATTACTTAAAAAAATTCTTACATCAGCAGAATTATCCACCCAAGTAAGGATATACAGAATAAAGTTGTAATATGTATTTCTAGGCAAAATTTAAGGGGATTGGAAGCTGCTAAAAGAAGAAGTTATATTTTCTAAGACCTCTTTCTTTCCTTTTTTTTTTTTCTAATGGTCTTGAAAGTTTAGGCAAACGAGTTTGGATTAAGCAGAAATGCCACGCCTGCCTCTGAACCAGACTTTTAGACCAAACTTCTGTTGAAACTTGAAGTTTTAATAATCTAATCTAATCTAATATTCATTCATTATGTCTGCACCTTCCAGCTGACGACTGAAAACCAAGAAATGCCACAATATTTTGCAAAATAATTTGGTAGACCTGCCTTGATCTTGGTGGGCTTGGATCAGGCAATTTCTGAGCTTTCCTGCCCCAAATTGTTTGCCTGGAACACCTTGGCTCGTTCTGCACTGGTTGTGGATTTGCCTGTGAAGTGAAGCATGCATCCAGAGTGCTTTTCAAATCCTGAGTTAAAGATCTGGCTCCTTTTTCTCCTTCCTGTGCATGCATTTTGTGTGTTTGGAATTTGCCACCGAGCCCTGAGCAGGCTGAGCACAGTTTGGAGTGGAGTTTCTCACAGTATTCTTTTGTAACACACGACAGGACATGGCATATAATAAAATAATCATTTCCATTAAGCATTCTCCGTGGACCTATGAAAATTAGGGTCAGGGAACAGCATTCAAGATAAGTTTGTGACTTTGCCCTCTGGCAGGTTACTTTACAGCTTGATCATATTCAAATGTGAGGTTGAAAAACTGTGAAATTATTTATGAATATAATGAATTGCACAGGGTAAATGAAGTCTTTACCAAGACATGTCAGTAATGCTGTTCTTAACTTTGTGGTGATTATTATCATTTTTGCACTCCTGAGTGGTCTCATTTGTCTGTTTTCCTGTGATGGACACATCGTTCATTTGGAAAGTGTTTGCATAACTCCATTTATTTTCACAACAGTGCTATGAGACATTGCTGCTCTTTCAGAGAGAAATGAGGCCTTGAAGGGATGAATGCCTTGCCCAAAGTCAGACAGGAGAACTTGTGGGTAGAGCAGGAAATCCAAGTGGTTCCTATCAGATTATAAGGAAGGATCAAGAATTCCATGGAAAGAGAGGATTTTTTTTCACTTGATTGTGCTACAGACACCCCTTTGAGATGATGAGAGGAGGATACCTCTGAGAGATGGATACCTCATCATCACAATTGTTCTCAGAGTTTATTTTGCTCTCACTCTGCTCCCCTGCCTACTGACCTCAAAGTCCACCCATTACTTTAAATCCTGATTTTTCCCTCAATTGCTTTCAGGGTCCAGGTCCCAAATAGTCACAGGAAAGCACTGAGGTGATTCTTGCAGGACATTGCCAGCCATACTCCAGTTATTTAATTATCTTTCTGAGTCAGAGGCTGTAACATTGTTTGTCTTCTGGTCAGTTGAATTAGTTCCAGGAATGTGTATTTTTGCTTGTTTGCTACTCTTATATTTTCAAGAGATCATTTTGCTGAATTCTTCTATATTTTCTACTAATCTTAATTTTGTTTATCAGAGTTTTCTGGGATGTTAGTAATTTAATCTACTTTTTTATTGTGAGCCAGCTTTGGTATTTCACCCTCCTATTATGCATGAACATAAGGAGTTTCCCAAGCACTCTGAACTCTTAATTTGTAAAAATATTACTGGTGAACGAATGAAATAATTCATCATAGTATTTCCTATTTTCTGAGCATTTCATTAACTTTCTTTTAATGCTCTTGAAAATGAAATTTGAAGAGCATAATTAGGATAGAATTGTGTATCTTGGTGGGCATGTTAATTAATCTCCTGACACCCTTTGTGAGGTGAGACAGTTAAATTATCAGTGGTGTGTGTGAAATCCTTAGGCAGAGAGTAAATGTTTAATCAGATGCAGTCCTGTAGTCTTATTTTTTAAAAAATTACTGTCCAAGGAATGTGAGAGTGTGTGTAAAAAGCAGGTTTATGGCAGAGAAACAGCGAGACAAAAGTCTCCACCTCATTTGGGATGAGTGTCCCTTGCCTTTCTTGGTGAAATGCTCTCAAAACCTTCCTTTCAGGTCTCTGTGTTTATCAGCTCACTCCAAACACCTCTGTGGGAAGTTGTTCTCCCTCAAGCACAGAATTTGTGCTCCAAGTCAGTGTCGTGGTGCCATGCTCAGCTTCTGCCCTTCCTGCAGGTCATGAAGGATTTGATAATGAGGAGATGCAGGTGCCAGGTGTTCATCTGGCAACAGCCAAAGAAAAGTCATCATTTCTGACCAAGGGCCAGCATCTCTCTTATTTCATATCAAATTTTCATCTGACCAAGACTTCTTGAAGGCTTTGAAAAAAAAAAAAGTTGTTTCCTGCCCATTGGTCCAATCTCAAATTGTGGGATACCACTTATTACAGAAAAATGTGCCGGGTAGCTGAAAAAGGATTTGATTAGTGATAGAACTTGAAAAAGTCCCCAGTTTGTCTTCCTGCCCTTCTTCTTTTTTTTTTTTTTTTTTTTGTTTTTGTTTTTGTTAGAAGTGGGAACTAATCCTAGCTATTAACAATTTGAATAAGCAAAATGTCTAAATTTCCTGTGAATTCAGTAAAACCACAAAGGTGGTATACCCCACAAATAACTGTTTAGGTGGTTTTCAATGGGATTTTAATAAGCAGCTGAGCCCACCAAAGCAAAAGACCCTGCTTGAAATTTTCTCTTCCAGTCTTGGGTGCCCCATTGGCCCTTTTGGCTCAAGACAAGTGGTTGGCTCTCTCTTGTCCCTTCAGATGAGGCTCAGGAAAAGATCCAAACCACGGTGCTGTTGCCAAAGCTGAGGCTGGATGCTCTGCAGCCCTCTCAGTGCTCTCGTGTCACTGTGCAAACAGGAGTGTGGCACTGCAACACCCAGAAAGGAAGAAAATGGAAAGATCTCTGTCTGTGTTACCTTAATGAGAACATTTCCCAGCTCTAACACTGGTTTTGGTTGTTTCCAGTGCCTCTTTGTCTGTTTTTCCCATAGTTTGAATATGTATATTCCCTTTTTTTAATGCCAAAATATACTTGAAAATATATTGTTCCCACTCTTTTACACTGATCAAGAATTAGGGTTGATGCCATTGGCATTTGTACTCAAACTTATTATTTTGCTTCCATTAAAAATAGATTGAATCATACTGAGTCTTGTTTTTTTCACCAGATGCAGCCTGTAGTGTGTTGAAAACAGCTTTGAAACTTAATTTTTTTCTGCTAAAAACAAAGATTTTCTGGCAACAAATGAGAAAACAAAATTTAGTCCCAGTAAGCTTATATGATACATCCAGATTTTTAATGCTTGTATCATCACCATTCCAAATAACTGAAAGAATTCATTCCAATTTATGTGAATTGAGGTGATCAGAGGGATGAAACATCTCTCCTGTGAGGAAAGGCTGAGAGAGCTGGGATTGTTCAGCCTGGAGAAGACTCTGGGGAGACTTTCTGAAGGCCTAGAGGGGGTATTGAGAGAGGTACAGCAAGAGAGCTGGAGAGGGACTTTTACAAGGGCATGGGGTGATAAGACAGTGGAGAATGGCTTTAATCTCACAGAGAGCAGTGGTAGATTGGATATCAGGAAGAAATTCTTCCCTGTGAGGGTGGTGAGGCCCTGGCACAGGGTGCCCAGAGAAGCTTTGGATGCTCCATCCCAGGAGCTGTTCAAGGCCAGGCTGGATGGATGTTTGAGCAACCTGGGATAGTGGGAGGTGTCCCTGCCCATGGCAGGGGGGTGGAATTAGGTGGGACCATCAGGTCCCTCCCAACTCAAAGCATTCTGTGAGAACATGTCTGAAAGCAGTGACCTTTATCTCATTTGCTGGACTAGCCAGCATTTCTTGGCTAGGACAAATAAGCACTTTTAAATACCTGCTGAGGTATTAATTATTATATTTAATACTTCTCTCTTACTGTTCTGCAGCTGCAAGTATTCTTTATGTTCATCTGATGATCTTCAGTCCTTTGGCAGTCTTTTCCTTGGGTTTTGTTTTCTATTAAACCTGTTTTTAAGTTTCTGTCTGGGTAGGTGCTTTGGAAAGAGCTGATTGCTTATATGGCATCACATGTGTTTGTTTTGTAGCCAGCACTCTGTTCCTTATTCCAAATAAGAATATTAGAATAAATCACTGTATTAGTTTCCTAGTGAGTTATTACTAAGACTGATGTTCCTTTAGTTTAAATTGCTAATGTGTGTGAAATTTCAGGAGTGATGTGTGAGACAGTTACATTTTACCTTGCTAACAATGCTATTTGATGTGATTTACTCCATTTTCCTCACAGCAATTACTGGGAGAGCTTTCAGAGGTAACCGAATTACTCTTCTGATATTGAATCTCAAAAACTCCTCTTTTGGACTATGTAGTCACTAAATTCCATAGTGCATGCTTGGTTCTTTCTTATAGCAATGAATAGAAGTGATGGGATGAATGTGTGGATGTCCTCAAAAGATCTGGACTTAAATAGAGAAGTGTTAAAAAAAAAGAAATGTAAATGGGATTCAAATATATAATTGGCTTTTGGGCACTGTTCAGCAAAATGCAAAGTGTATTTTAATGTGGTTTCATTTGTAAATTTAGAGTTTGAGTGATGCTTCCAGATTAATTTTTGTTTTCACTGCAGCAAGTTGTTTTGATGAGGCTCATGATTGCAGTACAACATGTTTTTGCAGCTCCTCCAGTAACACCCATTGAAGTTCCATGTATTGTTATCTGTCCCTTTCTCTGGATTGTGATTGTGGCAATGTGCAGGGGATGCCTTGGTTTGTAATGAATCCTCTCTATCATAAAAAAGTCCTAATTTTTCTTTGTGTTTGTTTAAGAGGGTCAAAACACACATGGAAGGTGCATTGTGGGGTGACAATCTAGTAATTGGAATCTGTGAACAAGATAAAAAGGATGTGAATATCATTGGAACAAATCAGTAGCTGTGAAAGTTTTGAATTCCTTGACCAGTTTTTGAGTCTATCACAGCACATCTCTATGTAATAGATTATGGTGTCTTTGCTATACACCCACCAGGGCACTCTCTTTCCACCAAAGGGCAAGTTTCATAAATATATTTACTCTGCTTGTTCACTTTTATATTATGCATTTCACTTTCCTTGTCGTTTGACAATTAAAGAAGCATTTATTGTCTTAACATTGAAGCAGTAAAATACAGAAAAGTCAATCATGATTATTTTTTTAATCTCCCCACAATGCACAAAGCAGTTAAGATGGAAGCCTTTGGACCACTAAACACTGAGATAAAAAACAAATGAACAAACAAAAATGCTTAATGGGAAATGTTTTGAAAGGATATATGATTGATATAGTAGCTGAGTGTTATGGTTTAAGTGAAAAATCATCCAAGGGAAGTGAGGCTCATTTCTCAGGCTTAACTGATTGGCTGGAGAAGCTGATGGGATAAATTTTCTGCTGGTGCAAATCAGTATTGCTGTAATAGTTTAACTCACTACTAAAAGCCTTGTCCATCAGCTGGACTTCACTGAGCTCAGGATTCCTGTCCAAGGGCAGTTGCTGACATTTAAGGAAAGTTTCATTGTTGTCAGGGCAGTGATCTGCTGCTCAAATTCCAACATATGGAAATACAAATATTTCCCTCCTTGATCCGCTGCAAACCCTCTGCCTCCAAGGAAATAGGGAGAGGTATTTCAGGAAGGAGCCATGAATCTGGGGAATGTATTCATCTCTCTTCATACCAAAGTGAGCAGACTTCTCATAACTGAGAGATGAGGCATCCCTGTTGAGCAAACAAACTTTAATATTGAACTTTCCAGCCGTGTTAGTCCAAAATTGTGGAGAGAGAGCGCTGTTAAACAGTGAGATTGGGGTTTGAACTGCTTGAGAGAAATGGGTAACACAGGTTGCTTATGGATTTGTCTGTCTTTATGATTGCTCTGGGAAAATAGAAGTGTTCTTTCTGTAACTGATGCCATTCCAAAGGCTAAGAAGAAATTACTTCCCAAAGTTACTCTTGAGACACCTGCTAGTTAGTCATTAGCAGCAAGATAACTTACATGTCGTTAAAACATTGCATGAAGTGGGGGAGAAAGAAATTAACAGCCCTGTTCCCAGAATTACAAAATTTGGGGCTTGTTTCTTAATCACATTATTGCCTTGAGATGTCTTGCAGTGATCAATAGCTGAAAAGGCACAGATGAATGGATAGGAGGAGCAGGAACCTCTTAAATGCTGCCTGCAGTTCAAGAAACCATGTGTTATCCTAACTTCAGTGACATTTATAAATTAAAACATTGGTTGAGTTTAGGTGTGGCTGCATATTTTTGTTTTTCACCTTTTTTTTCCCCCGTAACATCTATAAAATGCACATTCTTGCACCGATGAAGTTCAACAAGTCAAAAATTTTGAAAACCGTTAAAAAGCACCAGGTAATAGAAGTCAGGGATTTAAAGACACTCTCATTTATGGGATTCATCTGCTTGAAAGGGACAAATGTGTTTCAGATGATTTCACTGCTGTGAGGCAGAGGAGGAAATTGATGTCAGACATTGCTGCCAGATCGATTTTGGGGCAAATTTTGGAACTATATCTGGCAAGTGAGACACCTTTGTGGAATAAACAGCACCAGTGGGTGCAAAGGCTGGGTTTGTACGATGTCTTGTGCCAATTTCATTGCCTGACTGAGCCTCTCTGCCTCCTTTCAGAAACAGAGGACAGACTATGTGGNATTTAATACTGAGGGAAACGACCCCCAACCTTCTAACCCTGTCTGAGCTTTGATTTCCTAAGAGCAGGAAAAGGCATCATAAGAAGCGACATAAAAAGCTTTCCTACCTTTCTTGTGTGTTTTGCTTAATTTTTAAGTCCCTTATAGTTGCATTTTGGATGACTCTTCATGCAAAATTCAGTTTTAAAGTTATGTTTAAAATACAGGTTTGTTACGGATGTGTGTTCTGACCCTCGCTATAATTACCATAATGGTAATTAGGGAAAAACTTTTACACTTGTCCCATCCTAAATCCTGTCCCTTTATGAATGTCTGGGATCTCCAGTCAGTGGTTTTCAGCACTGGAAATGCCCACGTTCATATGCTGGCTAATGCACGTTTTCCACCTGAACTCACTGCCACATTGCACCCTAAATTGCTTCTAAAATCATTGTTTTTACTCTTCAATTCACAATCATACATATTTCTGGGTGATTTGCACCGCTCTGAAACACATATTCAGGGCTTCAAGGACACAGGAACCATGCTGTAATAGTGTTGGAGTGTTATTTTATGGTCGGGGCCCCCAGCTTGGTCAAAGCAGCAACTGGCAGGCCATGGAGCAGATTTTGCTGTCCTGGTCCCAGGAGGACACAGGAAAGTACTCCACACCTCTGCAGCTGGAACAACTTGGAAATGTGCATCCAGCAGTGCATGGCTGTCTTGAGAAGTTCTGATTGAGGCCACCTTGTAAATGTGCCCATTGAGGCATGCTGGGGCTGCTACTCTGGATTGACTGGAAAGCAGGAAGGGTTAGAAGTGATTTAGTCGGCAATTTCTGTCCTAAATGCACTTTAGGCAGTGTGGTGGCTTGGCTTAGAAATAACTGAGACATGTAGGCAAGTATTTGCTGCAGCTTTTAAAGTAATAGCTGTACAAATAATGAGCTTTTTGTAGTTCAAGAGTTGACAGCTTTTCATATCCTCTGCCTCAGTGCCTCACCAGAAAATCCTGCTTCCACTTAAGGTCAGAAACTGGCAGTGAGCATAATCCTTTCTAGGGAAGGCTTCTTTGGCCCCTGTCCCCAGGGATGGGAAGTGTGCCTGTGTGGATAATCCTGTTGGTGCAGTCTGTATCGATGTTCCCTGGTGGAGGATGAGCTCTTGCCTAAGCTCTGAACTCAGGAAGGCTCTGGGAACTTTTCAGTATATTCACCTAATGGGCTGTCAGCTGGAAATTATAACTGGAGAACAGCCTGGTTGGAGGAATGAGCTTCACTGCTGCTCCCCAAAGAACGAGTTTGTTACTTAAATAAAATCAGACAAATAAACAGTTACAAAAGATGTGGAGAGTGAGGGTGAATTTCCTGCACACACACATGCACATTGATAACTTTGGAAGTCCAAAAGTCCTTCTGTGGAAGGACTTGGCTGTGGCCTTGAATCCATGATGACCTTTTTGATCCATTCTAGGTGGAAAATGAGCTGACCACCCTGGCCTTAGGTACAGGGCGTGTGTGAGGTGAGAGGAGTTGCTGTAGAGCTCCTGCTCTCTCCTGTAACTCTCACTCAAGCCCAGTTAATGGGCTTCAGACAATACCCCTCACAAAATAGATGCCTCTGCAAAGGGGATGGGAGACCTGTGCACCTGCTGGCCAAGCACCACTGAGCCCTGCAGAGAGCCCTGCAGAGCCTGCCCCACACCTGGGGCATCCTGTTTATTTCTGATCACCATCTAACAACGGGGAGAATCTCTTATCTAACAGCAAAATATTTGTCTCTTGATACAGTCTTGGTCTGGATTAGGTGTGAGCCTTTCAAAATCTGTGTAAATAGAAGAAAGATAGCAATGTTCTATGTCTCTTCCTGCTTGGGAAAATAGTGGGTTCAGGCTTTGATAACTTTGCCTGAAGGCTTTCCTTGTATAACCCCAGTCAGATTTGCAGAAATCACTGAGCTCGTGCCATTGGGCTTCTGATTCCCACTCAGGGTGGGGGAAGAGGGGAAAAGCCTACAACAATAAGGCCTGAATGCCTCAAATATTAAAATAGAGATATTTTTTTTCCACTTTCAGCCTGAGGCTATTTTGTAAAATAAAAAAGGAAATGGTTAAACCAGAGTTTTTTCTTCTTTTTGCTGTGGTGATTACAGACATAATCCTAGAGGCCTATGTAAAGCTTGTTTTTATTTGTTTAACTGGCTAGAGACATTGATCCCTGGGGAGGTTTTGAGAAAACCCCTGGAGAGGTTTAGAGAGAATATAAAAGGAAAGAAAGCAAAAATGTTTCTATCTGCAGGGTTTTTTTCATATTGAAGTTGTGTTGTTTTCATGTGTTCCCATCAGTGTAATGAGAGAAAAGGAATAGGTTTTGCCATCTGAGTGCATTGAGAGGGTGGTGTAGTTATTGTTGGTGTATCAAAGTGAGAAGGTTGAATAAAGACCACTAAAAATATCTTGGCAAGGAAATCCTGAGCATGTTTGAGATAATTTGTTTGTCAGAGGATTTTTATAGTTGTTCCAATGTTATGGCACAGAGAGTTTAACTGTGCAAAATCAGTATCTTCTCTGAGCCCTAAAGGTTATTTACACCTGTTTGAATTCTACCTATTTTTCTGAAGTTATCCATAGAAATTTTAATAGTAATTTTAAACAATTCTCACTGTCATTGTAATTGATCTTGTTGAAAGGCCTGAAAAGCATTTCAGTTTGTTGCCAGCTAATGAACAGCAACTGAACTAAATGTTTCAGACAAATAGATTCAGGGGGATAATGAATTCCTACAGTTTTGTTTAAAATGAATAAATAAATAAACAAGTCCTGGGCAATTCTTGAGTCTCTGGTGAGAGCAGCTACCTTTTTTTCTTTTAATTCCTTTTTTAATGCAAAGTGTGACAGTGTTTCAGTTAAGCAGCCTCTCAAGGCTTGGAGTGAATTCAGATTTCTCAAAACCCTGTCAAAAATGTGATTGCTACAAGAGCTCATTAGATGGAAGTTGATCTGTGTCAGCAGCTGTGAAATTTTTTTGCCTGCGTTGATTTGCACTAAAAAGTTGAACTTTCAGTTAAAAAACTGTTTGTGGAAAGTACTACCTTCCCACAGTGTGAGCAATCGTACAGCCTTCCTCATCTTTTTCTTGTTTTTGTTTTTTAAACCCTCAGTTCTGTTTGAAAAAAGGCAGAATATGACAATGGAATAACTCATTTTATTCTACAGCTTGGGTGCTGTCACACTGATCTGTGCCTCTCTGTGACATCCAGCTCATCTCTCCTTTCTGGGCACTTAGTTGGATTCTGTTTGGGGTTTTTTTGTTTGTTTTGTTTTGTTTTGCAAGGAGAGGATTGGCAATATTGAAATATTCCCTGGGGAAAAAGGAGATTAATAATTCAGTCAGACCTAATGAGTGAATATTTAAAGAAAAAAATAATTACTATTTAAATGTAAATATTAGTTTACATTTTAATAATTAATTATTAAAATGGTATTGAGAAAAAAACCTTGAGAGTAAGTGCAGTGG
>VZTZ01049076.1:32906-146057 GCA_013400955.1 Drymodes brunneopygia | reverse complement strand
ATTTATATATTTACCTGTATTCCTATTTATATATATTTATATATTTATATATATTTATTTATATTTATATTTATTTATACTTATATTTATATATTTACATATATTTCTATATATTTCTATATATGTATATTTATTTGTATTTATTTGTATATATGTATATTTATATGTATTTATGTGTGTAAGAGTACCTAATACGTTTATAAAAATGTATGTCGATGTGACTATAGATCTACAGCAGTATGTCTGTGTATATACATCTCCATATTTTAGCCTTTGTTCCCTTGGTGTGTCCCCAGGACTGTGAACAGCCTCGGGGTGCTGACGGGGGCTCAGCTTTTCTCCCTCAACAAAGAGGAGCTGAGGACTGTTTGCCCAGAAGGGTCCAGGGTCTACAGCCAAATTACGGTACAGAAATCTGCCTTGGAGGTAGGGACAGCTCTTCCTGCTCACCTATTCTGGCTCACCAGCTTTGAACCTGTACAGTTAGATAACTCTTCCTGTCAGGCAGGTGGTTTTTACTCAGTTCCCATCATGCTGATAAGTGTTATTTGTATCTGAGTTACTTGGTATTAATTCATTGGAACTGCATTCATCAAAATGCCAGGTGAGATCTCTCCCCACTTCTAAAGGGGTCCAAAAAAGCAATAGAAATAGCACTCGAGTTTAAGACATTTTGTGCTGTAATCAGATTGCAAGAAGACAAAATCAGCCAAAAAGAGCTTTGGGGAAAACAGTGGGAGAGTAAAATGCCCCCTTTCTTGCTTGCCTGGTACTTGGACAAACTCCTGATAATTTTGGTGGCGATAAGTGAGTTTTGCTTTATCTTTGTAGAGGAGATTTGATTTATAGAGCATGAGAAATTGGTGGGGCGAGCCCACTGCTGTTGGCCTTTCAGGTCACCTGCATTGAAGGAAAAACACACTGGGCACTGTGCTAGCAGAGTTCCTGAGCCAAGGATAGAGTGTTGTGTCTCTGTATTTATTGTTCTGCAGCAGTTTGCTTTAATTACAGAAGTATTTTTTCTTAAACACCTTAAGCTTGTATCCAGAGCTGTGCTAGGGGCAATTCTTGCCAGTTTTAAGCCAGTAGAATTGGAGGTGCACCTACTGGTTTTTTTTTTAAACTTGCTGTGGCAAGTGGAGGAATGATGTAGAGGTGAGATCAACCCAACTGAGAAGTTATATTCTCCACATCCTATTTACAAGAAAATCTTGAAGAGGTTTAAAATACTTTTCTGTCCTCTCATTAAGCTGAGACTCTCTCACTTGAATGATTTTAAGCATTAACTACCAGGTATATGTTTAAAGACAGGTTTATGAAGGTGCATATTTTCCATTTTACCTGACCAGTGTGGA
Organism: Drymodes brunneopygia; assembly: GCA_013400955.1. Classification (NCBI taxonomy): domain Eukaryota; kingdom Metazoa; phylum Chordata; class Aves; order Passeriformes; family Petroicidae; genus Drymodes; species Drymodes brunneopygia. The sequence continues at coordinate 144,702 of VZTZ01049076.1, read as the reverse complement.
TCAGGGAGCATCATTTTATAACACTGTCAAAATTGCTTTATTCCCTTCTTCAAGCCCTATTTTCCTGTTAGAGGAAGGGAAAAATATTTCCGCTTCACTCTTAGGAATATAAGTCTACAGTCCAGAGCAATCCATCATCTCCTAGTGAAGATTTATTTGTATTCTTCAACTTTTTTTGAATGCCAACCATTTTATTTCAGAGATGGAAGTAGCTTTGCAGTGGAAGTTGTTTTGGAAAGCAGAGATGCACTGGATCAGAGGGGTCTTTTCCCCTCTGTGCTGTTACTGTGCTTGCCCCAGTTAGGTCTCACTCTGCAGGAAACTGAAAAATCCAACCTTGTCTAATAAATGCCCTACAAGAGTTAATGAACAGGTACTTAGAGTCTAAGGTCATTGCTTTTTTGTTGGGGAAAAGGTAGTTGAAATGTTTATTTCTGCTTTGCTGATTTGAGGTTGAATTTCAGAATTTATGCAATTCCTGATGGCTTTAGCCTGTTGTTTGCTGAATTATATCACCAAAGGAAGCTGCATTGTCATTTATTTCCCTATAATAATATTAAATAATGTGTTTCAAGCCCATCAGTCACGTTGTCATTGATGTTATCAGGAAGGCAAATTCTTTCAGCTTGGGCTGCTCAGTTATTCTCAGGGAGGTATTTCTGCATGACCTCTGATAAAGCACGATTTTGGGGATCTGCTGATGGTTTTTTTATGCATGACTTCAGAAATGGGCACTGCACTTGCTCTGGATCTGAAACCAAGGGGGCAAGGACAAGAGGAATTAAGAGAAATAAAGCTGCTCCCTCACTTTCAGAGTCACTTCTAGGCCCCCTGCTTTGCCCTTCCACTCTGGGGAAGGAGAGAATGGTATTTGAAGTAGGAGGATCATTGTAGTTAATTTAGAAATTTTCTCACTCCTTCTGGCACCAAGTCCTGCATTTTAGTGGATATAACGGGGTAAATCTATATTAAATTTTAAGAAATTAATAGGATATATTTTCAGAGTCCAGAATCAACTGCAGGATTTTCCCCTTAAAAGTCCTGAAATTTGCTTTATAAATTTCAAAACCAGTTTCTGCTTCCTTATTCAGAGGCTATTTTGGAAGCTGATTTTGAAGTTTTGAAGGTCATGTCATAGCCAGACAGTACAGCAGCAGCTCTGGCTCTTGGTTTAAAATCCCCTGGTTTTATTCAAAGTCATGCACGCTTTGGGAAGTTCTGCTCTAGTGGATAGGTGTCCTGGCCTTGCTAAAAATTTCATTTATGTTGTCAAAGCAATATTTGCAGCTGGTTCAGCAGGCCTGGTTTTCACTCTCAAAAGGTGAAATAAAGCCTTGTCCTCACAATACTTCACTGTTGCTAATATTTTAATATGGTCCAATTTCTGTTACTGTGCTCTAGGTTTGAAACTTGTGTTTCTGAGTAGAAAATGCCTGATGGTGAATTGTGTGAGAGCCTGAGACTGAATCCTCATTTAGGCCTTGCCTATTTAATCCCATGTGCATGTGTGAGCTTTGTGTTTACATAAATCTAAAACCATCAAGGATTCATTTTCAGGTTTTCACTTTCTAAATATTATTGCCCCGATTTTTAAGTGTGGAATCCAAACAAACTCGCTGTGCTTTAACCCTGCTTTTACTGACCTCATATTTCACCACCTAAATACCCAACACTTGCAGGGCCTCATGTGGGAATTAAAGATGCTCAGCAGTGCTGAAATAGCCTACAGGGTTTTTTTCCTGGTCTCTTTCTAAGGATAGTATAAATACTTTCCTACAAGGTGAGTTTGTCTGTCTTAACAAAATGTTAGGAGAGGAATTTCAGTACTTGTCAAAGCCACAATTAAACTCCTCTTTTTTGTTTCTAGGCTAACAGTGGTAGTTCAGAACTGCAAGAAATTATGAGAAGACGGCAAGAAAAAATTAGTGCAGCTGCCACAGATTCAGGTGTGGAGTCCTTTGATGAAGGAAGCAGCCACTAAATGTGTTTCCTCTTTTCTTTAATTCCATTGTCCATAGCATTAAACCATCCAGCTTTGCTTTAGGGAGCAGTGAAGGGGACTGTCTTACTGTATTGCAAATGTAACTGGCCAACATAAAGCAAATTCCCAGTAGTCTCCACAGAAGGACCTGCTGCTGGCTCCTCATCGTGGAAAATGAACAGATGAGAAGTGCAGGGCAGCTCCCTGACAGGTGAAAATATTGGTACATGATTCTTTACACCCAGAGGTGAGTGCTGGCTTTATGGAATTAGCATGACAGATCAACTGCAGCACGTCTTTGCTGGGGATTCACCTGGAGGGAGCTGAGCCAGCAATAAAATAGCATTTGAACCCTTCAGTAATAATAAGATTCTGAATCCCATCTCCTGCTGTAGTGTGCAATTATGTCCTTTTGGCTCAGCCTTTCTTGTCAGGCATTATTTGGCTGCAGGATGTTTACTGAAGTTGTTGACTCCAGCAAACAGAGAGGAAACGTTTAGGGAATAATCAGCAGCCCAACATAGACTGAATCTTTCCTGCATCACTCCCAAGATGTTTTATTACTAATGATGCTGTTTATAGCAAAATAATACTCTGTACATTGATTTTATCCCTATTTCACCTGTGATGAGCTATAATATTGCACAAGAAGGAGTAACTAGAAAATAGTAACACAACCCAGCTCAAAGAGGTGATGAGATCTGCTGTAGCCATGCAACAACTCACAGTCCATTATTTTTTTTTAAATATAATTGCATTTTTTTGTCTGCAACTTAACCCATCCAAAAGAACAGTGTATATTCTAGACTTCTCTGTGTGTTGATCCCAGATATCAGTTTTTCCTTATGTAAAAAGCCTTTGTAATTTCCTTTATAAATGTACTCTTTTGGAAAAGTGGATTCCTGAAGGCAAAACAGGGGGAAAAAAAGAAAAGAGAAACATCCCTTCCAGAAAATGTTATTTTTGAAGATGCAATGATTTTGTCACAAAATGCTCTGTTTCACATGGTCATGTGATTTTATATATAATATATGTATTATATATAATATATAATATCACTTAATTTAGACAAATTTAATCATCTAGTTTAAGTTTCATAGTGCCTTTTTCACATGAATCAGCTTAAAGTCTGCAATAAACAGTATTTCTTGTCTGTTAAATTGTTGTATCTTTGTGGCTACAAAGACAATATTGAAATAAGAAAGTAATCTTGGTTTTTGCCATTAGTTTGCTTTTCCTCTGCATACAAGGGAAAAAAAAATCTATTCATTTTTCACAAATGAAGAATTAAAATCTTAATAAAGGTGTTTAGTGCCATTTATTGTAAATGTCCTCAAAAATACTACTTCTGTGTGGTTGGTTGTGTGTCCAGGTATGTTTTTACATTTAATTTATATTCTTTATGCCTGTCTGCATAAACATGGCCTTATTCAGAAATGGGTCAAGAAATGATAAATCCCATTACGTGCAAGTGCAGGAGGGAGGGACCTTTTTAAAAGATCTTTGAAACTCCTATTGAAAACTTAGAGTCACTGTCTTTTCTCAGGGGGAGGATGTCTGATTCCATAAACAGCACCGTGGTGGGAACCTGCACCTCTGTTCCCCAGAGAATTCCCAAATTAGGAAGCCAATATTCACCCTCTCTGCTGGCTTTTATTCCAGTATTCAGCACATGGTTTGCTTTTTGCCCAAAAAGTGCCATCAGCTCTGGGATTTCTCACACTTTGTGAAGTTTGGTGCTCGGAGGTGTCAGAGGGAGAACCCAGGTTCCACCTCTGAGAGAAAAGAGGAGGATTCACAACTCTTTGGGGCTTTTTGAAGCTGGGTTTGTGTGTAGCTGTTGTTTAAAAAAGTGCCAGACAGGTTTGAACGGGATCAGTGTGCTCAGAGGCACCTTGGGGGGAAAACAGAACCATCTCAGGGGTTGCTTGGTTGGTGTCTTTTTTTCCCCCCCAGTTTCTAAATTAACTACTAATGACTTAACAACCAAGTACTCCTGGAGTTGTATTTACCCTTTAAACTTTGCTGAATGAACCATTATGGGTTCTGTGTCACAGCCTGTGAAATCTGAATGCTGGTGAGGCAAATATTTCCCTGTTTGCTTGGATTTCCTTGGTGGTTTAAAGCACTGCAGGGAGCCTCACCCTTATGCTGTGCAGTTTTTGAATTTTCATTATGCTGGCAGTCGTAAGAAATCAAAAGGAGATCTGGTTTGGGGTTCCTCAAAGGAAAATAAAATGTTTTCTTCCAAATATTCCATGGTTCAAACAAAAACAGTTGTAAAATGCAGTGTTTCATTCAAAATGTTTTCTCTAGGATTTGAGCACTGAGGCTTATTTTTTCAATACTAATATTTTAGAAGGATGTGATAAGTCCTTTGAGGAGGAAAAAAAGCAGTTTCTTAAATGCCAAAATCAGTGCCTTATCAGACATTTGATAACAGAGGGAGTAATTGACTGTTTTGCTGCCATCAGTCTGCCTTTTTACCCAGCTGGAGGGAGGCAGTTTGAGCAGCCTGTGCTCACTCAGCAGCTCCAGGCTTTCCAAGCACAAACCTTTTACCATCAGCAGGGCACTTCTTCCCACCTCTTCAGGCTGCCTGTTCCCTTGGGGCACCATGGGGAGAGCAAACCAGTGTGAAACCTCTCTTTTAATTCGGGAAGAACACTCCTAACCAATATTGATGGGTGGAGAAGTTTACTTACCATCTAGCAATTCAAATGTTAAACAGGGCTTTGCTCAGACAAACTGTGATCTGTGAGATTTTAGACAGATTTCTCTTGCTCCAAACTTTTCTTACTCCAAATACTGAACTGTATAAATATGGGTGGTTTGTTGTTTGTTTGTCTGTTATTTGTTTTGAGTGGGGTTGGAAAATAAGTGCATATATCCATGAGTGATGTGTGCAGAGATAAATGGTTTATGAATCAGTACATGCATCATATCCAAAATGACAATGATGGTCTGAAATGTGCAGAGCTCTCAGTGTGTTCGTCAGTGTTTGTGAACTTCTCTTGAAGTGCTTTGCTGGACAGCAACATCAGTATTTTGATAATTTAAGGGAACAAACAAAAGAATCCATGAATGACTGTAAGATATGAATTCTTTCTAATTAGGACACCTGTAAGTCACAGAATTTTTATTTTAATGTGGGAGTGAAGGCATTTTGAGTTTTCAGGTCACAGACAGAAGCAAGCTTTAGCTTCAATACCAGACCCTGTTCAATTTCCTGGGCTGCATTTCAAGCATAAAGGAAACATGATTATGAATGGGACCTCAACTTTCTGGCCAAGTTAGCCTTTCACAGGAGCCCAGTTTTTCTGTTATGTTTTTTCTCAGCTGTCAAGCTGAGCTTGGTGTCTAAACCAGCCCTGTTTAAGGATTGGTTCTGATGCATCAAGAGTACTTGAGGGAATTCTTTTGTGCTCAATCTCCCACCTGTGCATAAAAACACCCAACATTATATATGAGAAGTGAAAATGAGTGGGAATCTGTATTGGGTTCTGTGTTTAAATATTTCACAGACTTTGGATTTCTACTGCAGCTATGTCAGTTTTTTGCAAATAAGTGCTTTTGGCTTGCCTTTATATTTTTTTTTCAGTTTCTCTGAGTTGCTTAGGTTGCAACTTCAACCTCTGACTACTTCCTTGTATTCAGACCACAGTGAGTACCAGGATATGAGTCTGTGCTTCTACTCCTTGGTTATATTTGCAGATTAAAAAAGGAGATGAATGAAACTAGGGAGCCTTCCTAGAAGGTTCTCAGCCCCCACTGGTGCCCATCACAGCAGCAGCAAAGCTCAACCCACCCTGCTCCCATCCATGGCAGGAGCACAAACAACTTTATTCTCTCACAGGCTGCAATGACAGCTTTTGCCTGCCTCAATGAAATTACAGTTCTCACACAAGCCCTCAAAAAAGTTACAAGTGGGAGGGAGGTGGTGTGGTTAATGGAGGGAGGGAAGGGTCACGTTAAAGCAGAAGATGATGATGTTAATTATTTGATAGGGGAAATTTGTCCTGTTGAGGTGTAGGAAAAAAAATCATTAAACTGAAATAAAGCACAAGTAAAGCTTCCTGACGTATTCCTAATGTTTTGGTGAGGTTTGAAGGAACCAGTTCTGAAGCTGCAGGGATGTCAGGGCTCACTGCACAGGATATACCCAGAGAGGCAACACTTTCACAGGCACCTATAAAAGCTTCTTCCCACTTCTTAACCAGGCACTTAAGTTTTCTTATTTTCTGCTTCCATGGCAGCACACACATCATGAGACAAGGAGAAAACCTGCCTTGGTTTCAGTTCATGGTCACTCACTGCACAGAGCTGCTTTTACAGACATCTGGGTCACTAGATGCTGGAAGAGCAGCAGATCAATGCAGGGCATCAATAGTGTCAGCAGAGCTTGGCCATTGAGCCCATAATGCAAAATAATCTATTGCTGAAGCTTCAGACAGCTTTACAGCTGTGATGGCTTGAGAGTTCTATTTTGACAGATGCTGGAAACTATAAACATGAAGCATGAGGCCAAAACGTTGTTCTTCTGGACTTGCACTGAAGGTGCATGGCAAGGAAAAGCCAACAGTGTGTTGTGTCAATTCAGGCTGAAAGGCTGTGCCTGAGCTGCTGAAGCACAGCCTCCTCCAGCCTCCTTCAGTGCTTTACTCGTGCCTTGAGTGCTGCAGAGGTGATTCCCACTGCCATCCCAACATGCCCACTCAGTTCTGCATGCTGTGTGGGGTAGGAAAAGGCATTATTCTGATGGAGTTTTCATTGTAATGGACTTTGTGATTAAGAAGCTATTAAAGGAAAAATGCACACCTGCTGCTGTGCAAATGGAGTGATTTTTGACATGCATTCAAAAACTGTCTGGTAAAGTTTGGCTGCTCAGGCAATGTCCTTTGCAACAATGTGATTTTGGCATCTCTGCAGCAATTTTATACCCTGTCACGTTCAGCCAATCTTCTGCTACATGCAGCTGGCACTGGGACATTTTGTGGGCACACATGAATGATTTAGAGGTAACCTGCTCACTCTGGTCTGTGACAGAGAACCAGTGCAGATCAATGGGCAATGGCCAGCAGGAGGGAGGAGACAGGAGATGAGAGAGAACATTTGTGGGTTGGGACCCCACCCCCACCAGTTCTCTAGAGGAATATGAAAATATTTTCTGAGTAAACAGATAATAAAACTCCAAAAGACACTTTTCTAAAAAGCACAGAGGCAAGGTCGAAGTGGCCAAGTGCTCATTTATAATCCTGCCTTCTGTTCAGTTTAGGCCTGACAAGTCTTTGCTGTCCCTGCTGGAAGGGCAGGCCCTGCAGCTGAGGCACACCAGGGACAGGAGGGAGGAACGTGCACCACTGAAGCCTTTTCTGTTACCAGCTGCTCCCTGAAACAGAGTGCTCTGCCCCTCTGCATGCACCTTGCACCTGGAGAAACAGCATCCCTGCCCTAGGACTGGGATTAGGGGAAATTCAGGGGGAAATTAGGGGATTAGTGGGAGTAGTGTTAGATGCATGGAAACAGAAAGGAGGGGAAGTGCTTATCACACCCATTTAGGAATCAGAGGTGGGATCCTGTTTGTTTAGACCCCCTCAGAAGGAACTGTTTTAACTGGGGAATTAAGTCAATGCAGTTTTGCATAATATATATGGAATAGTTTGAAGGAAGCTTTCCACTGTAACCCATACCATGACATTAAATAAGTTAATATAGTTATTAAATAAGTATACACCTATTTACCTGCCAGTGGAATAAGTTGGGGAGAAAAAAAGAAAAAGGAATATCAACTGAAGGAAGATTATCAGGAGCAGCTGAGCTGCTGCCCTCCACCATGGTGCCCTGGCAGGTGATAGCAGAGCTGGGTGAATGAAATGAAAAGTGTGTGAAGGTGAGTTTGTTTGCTGCTTTGCTGACAGTGACTTCTCCACAGGTAAGCAATCCAGTGTGTTTACTTTCAGTTCAAGTCTGGTTTGTTTACATTGAGTACCATTGCTGCTAACTTCCAATGAGGTGACACAAAGCAACAGGTTACAAAAATGCCATCAAACATCCATTCTGACAGCATCCATGTCACAATACACGATGATGTACCGGAATTATACAAAGACCAAAGAAAAAAAATAATAATTATATATAGCTAATTATTTTGACTAGAACTGAAACGGACAGCGAAAAAGAAAAGAGCCCCCCGCCCTGCCCCCAAAGGCCCTGCAGGAATCCATACTGACACTTTGGCAGCCTTGTAGAACAAATTGATAACCAGCCCTTCACATGCCAAAACCTTGTAAATTCCTAGTTCAGGAAAAATAGTTCCGCCTATTAAAGCACTTTTTGTTTGGTTTTTTTTGTTTTCTTTCCACCCCTCCAACCTGAACCAGCTCCACATTTTTACACAGGGTTAATAATTACTGAAAATAATAAATGAGTGAGGGGTATAGGCACCATAGACTGCTCAGACAGTTAAATGCTATAATATGTATGCTAAGATATCCCAGCTCGAAACTCAGCCGCCCTGTGATGAGATTGATCTGAAACAAGAGCCTGACCAGTGGCATTACTGAAAACAGGTTGGCAAAAAGAGCAAATCCCTCTGCTTAACTCATGGCAGCCCAGTCAAGAAGCAAACCCAGCCCTGCTCTCAGCTGCCTGTGTCAGCTTTGGGCTCCACAGCTTGGATTTCTGCTGTCAGTGCATTCCTCGGGTCCCGTGCTCCCCCCAGGCCCCCCAAACATCAGTGCTGTAAGGAAACACTCAAATCCACGGACCCCCCCACCCTCCCAGCCCCTTGTCACAATCTCCAGGTTTTCTTCATGGATGTTCATGCCTCGCTATTCACTAATGAGGTATTATTAGATACTAACAATGCCTGCTCTCCTAGGGACGTTAGCACAGACCAGTGACACATGAAGAAAGCTCTTCAGTCAACCATTACAAAAATATTGCACTTACTTTAACCTTAAGCCCAACCTGCACAGAAAAAAAAAAATTATGAAAGGAAGTAACCAAAAGTACCAAACAAAACCCCAACACTCTGGAGCAATCTATCTTATGCACATATAGTGTCTTTTCCTTCATGTTGTTCAGTTGAATTTGGTCCGGTATTTAAAAAAAATGTCCAGAAATTAAACAGTTCAAAAGACACCGCAGGCTCGTTAAGGCTTTGTCTCCCCAGTGCTTCAGAAAGGTAAAAGTTTCTTTCCCTCATTGTCCTTGTACTGCAAAGCAGTGATCTCTCATGGCACAGCACCTGCCCGTTCCAACCACCAACAGAACAAAAATCAGAAGCAAGGGAAGATGGGTGTGCTTCATGGTCTCACCTGCAAGCAAACAAACAGAACCCTTCAGGGAGAAGAACAGGAAATAAATACAGCTTTTAGCATTTGTTTCACTGACCCTCCAGCCAGACTGGGGCTGCAGCCCATCAGCACAGCCAGCTGGGTGCTGGGACTGGGATGGGACAGACCCAGCCATTGGGACAGGGAGGCAGACTGGGTTCCTGTACAGGCACACAGAGGCTGATAAAGGAACCCCACAGACACTCAGCAGGCACGGCTGGAGCTGCTGCCTCAGCACAGCTCTGCACCAGCTGCTTCAGCAGCACTCTGTGTCAGTCTGCAGCTTCCTGCTCCACCCAAAAAGGAGTATTGAGGTTATGGCTGGGTTATTGCTGCCACCTAATGAGCCAAAGCTTGGCAGCTTAAGGAGCAGTGCCACACGTGCCCACAGCTTGTCCCCACCAGCAGAGCTCGTGCTCACAGCCACGTGCTCTGCTCAGCCATGGGGGCTCAGTGGGAAGGCAAAATCACCCTTCTCTTGCACTACTGGTGGTACCAGGTGTGGAGCCTGCTGGTTCTCTGGGTCTGTGATTTTAGATTTATGAAAGAATTTCCCATTGTTTCATGTTGGTCACCAACTCACCCTCCTGCAGAGCATCCCCAAGCCTCTGCTGGCCTTGGGAACCAGGCAAAATTCTGTTTTGAGAATGACTAAAGATACTGAAGTTTCCCCTCCCTGTGAGTTTTGCAGGGCATCTTAGGAGAAGTGGCAGGGGATGGTGAGATGGCTCCTCAGGAGCTCTGGGTTCCCTTTTTCTTTAAACATGAGTCAGCCCACAGACTCTATGGAAAAGGTAATGGATTATTTACTGTGAGAGGCTGGATGGGTTTTCCCCTCACTCTCCATGTGAACATGGAAGAGGAATAAGGCCAGGAGAGCCCCAAACTGCCAGCAAATCTTCAGGAATGGGGATGTGAGGCTGTGGGCACAGCACAGGGCCTGACTTACCACCTGTGACTCTGAACTAGGACTTGCTGACGTTCTCATATATCACATCACTGATGCAGAACTGCTGCTTCTTCTTTTGCCACATCAGCTGCACACACTGGTGAATAAAAATGTACTGTTCCTAGGAGAAAACACCAAATAAATGGGCATTATTTTTTTCCTCTTCAAAAAGAATGACAAAAAACCCAACCAATGAAAGAGTTTGATAATTCACAGCCTGCACAGCTCCATGTCTCCCACCTCAGCCCCTCACAATGCACAGGGAGTTGCCAGCTTCCAAAACAATAGTCCACAATTGTTACAGACAGCAGAAGGGGAAGCCTGAAATCCACCTAACACCACAATCACTTATTAATAACCTGAATGATGACAGAAGGGAAGAGTTGAATCTGAGGTAAAGTGCCTAAAAATGGCCTAAAAATGAATGAATTCCAAGAAAGGTTCCATGAATGCTTCGTGTTCAACAAATTGCACCCATGCCACATATGCAACTGAAATATTCTTCCTCAGGGTTTGACCTCTTTATCAATAAAAAGAAAACCCCTGATTTTGTTCTCAGAGTAGTTAGTTATTTGGGGAGTTTTGAGCCTCTGTGCAGGTGACACTGTGAGTTGGGTCAATCACAGGCATCTCTGTATTTCTGGACAGGTTTTTGTGCCTCAGGACTGTGGTTGTCTTTTGCTCTGATCACGGACTGACTTTTCTAAGCTTTGTCATCATACAGATTAAACACAGTAATCCAATTTAGCATAACCTCAACTGATGACTTTTCAATTTCAAAGAGAGAGAAAGCAATCCCTGATGAATCCCAGCACTAATCTTTATGTGCACAAGGCACAGGGGCCAAGTGAATCTCAAGCAAAAGTGACTGTCCCAAAACTCTTGCATTTTTTCCTGTCCCCAGTGGTTTGCTGATGCCAGGCATGATTCACACCACAGAAAAGTCTGGATTTCCTCACACCCACTGATTTGGAGAGACTGGTTTCCATTCAGGGTATTTCCCATTCTAACCCCCTTTCTGGGCCTGTACCATTTGTTTTTTTAAACTGTTCATTGAGACACTGCCAAGTTTCCAGCACACAAGGCAATGTGAACTCAGGTGAGCTGGCAGTGGTTTCAGATTTTGTAAGGAAAATCTGCTTGGTGGCCTCTGTGACTGAGTGTCAGTGTCCCTTGGTGACACCTGAGGCCAGCCTTGGCCACTCCCTGTAGCAGCATCAGCCCCAGCCAAGCAATGAGGTTCTACATGAAAAAAATGAAATATTAAAAAAAAAAGCTACAAAACCCCCATATCATCTCTGGAGTGCCAACAGTTGCAGCTGAAATCAATCAACCAGCAGGATTTTGTTCCTCTGCTGTTTCCATAAGGATCTGCCTTTGGATTAATGCAGTGAACTGGGATGAAAAGTGGCACTTCGATAGGAGTGATCCAGAATGGGCTGAAAATGCCCTTTTTTCCACTTCCAGATGCTTGGTTGTTGTCACTGCAGGTTTTCTTCCTCCTCTCCTCTCCCTGCTCCAAGTTTTTCGCTTTGCTCTGGGTTCAACAATCCTTGGCAAGCAACAATCTGCCAGACCTAGCCTGAAAACACTTCCAGCTGCATGGAGGCTGCCAGCTTATCCTGTGTCTAACCAAGGAAGGGTACAACAGGCACAAAATATGAAACCTGTCCCTCACTACTAGGCAAACAGGGTGGGTTTAGATGCATAAAAGCTTTGAAGAAAGAGTTTGTGATTTTTTAAAAAATATATATTTTCTATATATTTTTGTCTTAAAAACAGAAAAAAGAACTACCCAGTAGATATTTGGGTAGGGAGAGGGGCAAGGAGGGTGTCTGGTGGACTCACAATCCTTTTGTCTGTTTTGCTTGTTTGAAATTCCACTGTGCAATGAGTTCCTATGCTTGTCTGGATGATACCAACATGATACTTGAACAAGGCTGCCTGATACTGAGATCATTTTGTGAGCCATTAATCCCCTCAGCAAGCCCAGCTCTTTACAGTGGTGTGAACATTTCATGTGTTAATCTCCTCTAAGGCATTGTTTGGATATTAATTTCACAGAAGGTAAGAGTAACTCATTTCCTCTGGCAGACAGTGAGAATGCAGATTTATTATCAAACCCACCTGTGCAGCAGATTAATGATGTGACAATATCATGACAAAGATGAAAATCTGATTGTGTCAATTCACAGTGATTTTGTGAAGTGACCAGAGGCAGTCACTGGACATGAACATGCTGAAGGAGGGGGATAAAATGGGCACCACAGGACTGTCACAGTGCTGAAATCACCAGATCTCACCTCTGTCTGCACCATGGACATTCTGTAGGACCTCATGTCCGACACCAGGCCCAAAATATCCACGAACTCGTGGTCACGGATGTGCTGCAGGAGCCGGTCCAGGGCAATGAACGTTCCTGTCCGTCCCACGCCAGCACTGCAACAGTCAGAGACAGGTCAGGGACTCTGCAACAGTCAGAGACAGGTCAGGGACTCTGCAACAGTCAGAGACAGGTCAGGGACACTGCAACAGACAGAGACAGGACAGGGACTCTGCAACAGACAGAGACAGGACAGGGACACTGCAACANGACACTGCAACAGTCAGAGACAGGTCAGGGACACTGCAACACACAGAGACAGGGACACTGCAACAGTCAGAGACAGGTCAGGGACACTGCAACAGAGATCAGTGACACTGCAACAGTCAGAGACAGGTCAGGGACACTGCAACAGTCAGAGACAGGTCAGGGACACTGCAACACAGATCAGTGTCAGTGCAACACACAGACACAGATCAGTGACACTGCAACAAAGACAGGTCAGTGACACTGCAACACACACACACACAGATCAGTAGCACTGCAAAAGGCAGGAGTCCTGCAGCTGAAACAATCAGAGATCACTAATCTGAGTTAGTCAGGCAGGCTGGTTGTTCTATTGGACAGAGCCCATTGGTTGGGCAGAGTGGATGCACTCACACACAGAGTGTGCACACACCCTCATCCAGCCTCAGCTCTGCTCTTCCTGCAGTCATTGCTCCCCTTGATGCCAAAAGGATTTTTTGCTTTTCCTTCTATATACTTTTTACACAGTTCCCTATCCCCACAGGTATCAGCATCACTTGTGATGCTTTAGGGGTGAGAACTCAGCCTGGTTTCTGGGTGTCCCACAGGAGCCCAAACAGCCCAGAGCTGCAGAGTCAGGAGAGCAAACATTCCATTGCTGGGAGAACTCAAGGGCCCCTGGCAGGACAGATTCTGGAAACTGGGAGTGAGCCCAGCCCAGCCCCTGATTGGGCCCTCTCGTTAGATATGCTAATGAGTAAGGTCTTTAATTGTACACTCGATTGGGGCTGGGGGGACATTGTGACGCTGTCACCTGGGTGAGGCAATGCCTGGAATGGGATCCTATTAAACATCCAGGGAAACGACCCCCAACCCTCTGACCCTGTCTGGGCTTTTATTTCCTAAGAGTAGGAAAAGGCATCACCCTCACAGACCTTGTGAGACCCTGTAACACCAGGGGCTGGAGCCAGAGCTACAGGGCCCTGCCCAGGAGCAGTGAATGCCCAGAGACAGCGAGGGTCACACCTGCAGGGCTCAGTTCCCTGGCTCCCCACACTGCAAAGCTCTTGCACTGCTGCAGTTTGTCCTCAAAGGACAAACCACCCAGAAGAGTCTGCACTCCAGGACTTCTGCCTTAGGAGCATGAGACAGAAATAGCTTCCACTCAGCTGAAAATCTTCATTTTCCCCAAAGGGAAGCTTAGCAACTAGAAAAAAACACACATTGCTTTCATTTAGAGATTCTCATGTGTGTATGGCTCTTTGCATTGTAGTTTCACATGGGATGTTTAATCTGATTTCTGAGTGTGGCTTTAGAGGTTTTACAGTTTCCCACAGCATCCCTCACCCTGCTACCGAGGGTAGAAGTGTTTATCTTAGCAAAAGCTCTTTCTTCTCTTTTGCCATACTTTTTCTGAAAAACCTTGAAAGTATTTGCAATAATATTTAACAGTTCATTTCAACACAGTTCAACAGAACTGTCACAAACCAGGTCTCTATTTTGGCTTTTGTTGGGTTAGTTTCTCCAATAAGATGAATACAATGGAACTTCTGATGTGTTAATTGGACAGATTAACTGATAAATTCATTCTGTGCTTTCTTTAACAGTTTGAGAACGATTGCTGCAGGAGTTGATCCATACATTCTTTCTTTGCCCTCCCACTAATTTTGTAGCATTGCTACTTTTAATCTGTGTAGTCTAAGATGCACAGTATAGTCTAAAAATACTATATGACAATATCCATCTTTGCTGCTAGAAGCACCCTAAGTGAAAACAATAAAATACTACAGCTGTTGCCCAGCTCTCTGACACTTGACACCAGAACAATTAAATAGTAAATTCAGGGTTTGATTTCATAATGTTATATATGAATCTCTCCCCTGGTTTATGAGCACAGGGAGAGATTTTTTTTGATGCTAAGACTCACAGAACAACATCCTCTATGAATTTCTCCATGAGGTTACAGGGGAGAGCTGCACGACACCAGAACACCAGAGAGAACCATCTTCATCCAACAGCTGAGCAGAGCCCCAAAATCTCTCCTTCTCATGGATTCCCAACCTATTTAATGTCAAACCTTGTACTCCTCCTTTTCCTTGAAGCCTTTACCTGCAGTGTATGACCATGGGGCCTTTAGTCTTGGCTGATTTCTGCCTGACCATCTGCACAAACTGGAGGATGCTCTCGGCAGCGTTGGCAGTGGGGACGCCGTGGTCTGGCCAGGCTGTGTAGTTAAAATGCATCACGTCCTGCACCTCATCAGCCTGGTGGCAGAAGGAGAACAGCAGCATGTTCAGAGTTTTAACAGTGGCATCACACTCAGTTACACTTCTTTGTCATTTTGTGGTTTTTTCATTTTTTCCCACCATAAAGCCTAAAAAAAGTGAAGCCGGCCAAAAAATTGGCAAAGAACCAACACGATGTTTGATTACAAGGTGGGGGGGATATCAAGCCATCATTATCAAAATGGTATGAACCTCCTGTTTATGGGTTTGGGATTTGCTTTTTGCTTTTTTCCCTGTGGTGGTTCCATTTTATTTTGCTTTTAAATCAAGAGCTGTTGCATTTTTCAGCTCCAGGCTTTTTTCCTCTTTTTATTCTATTCTCTCTCCTTTTCTCATTTGGCCACAGATAATGAATAACACTGTTGGGTATAAACAGTCAATCAAGCCTGGACTCCTGAGAGATTTTCTTTTCAAGTTTTAAAGAAAAAAAAAATAAAGGGAAGAAAAAATCATTACCAGGGGAAAAGTTTAGGAAAAAACTAATTCTAACAAAATGTATTTGCAATGCTAAGAATTCTACTGGCTTCAGATGAAGTAAGATCCTCAACACAACACATAAGTCCTAGGCCAATGGTGAATTGCCAGTGCACAGATTTTTCCACATCCTCTCCATATCCCTAAATTTTCCTTCATGGGATGGTGCTGGCAACAAGCTGATGCAGGAAACAAAGGTGGAAAGAAATGCCTGAAAACCTGGAGAGTTTCATTTGGAAACCACATGCTCTCGTGTGTGTTTCAATATTTTCTAGGTAGACATGAGATTGTTGCAGAATTGCCCTTCTGAAAAATATTTTCAACTCCTCCACTGGTATTTTCAAGTTTTGAATAATTTCTAGCAAGAAGGTGTGCCTGAGATACAGAAAAGAAGGAGTTCACACATTTGCTGTCAGTAATTATTGGTAGCACAGAAGTGTCCAGAGCTCTGGCATCACTTTTGTTTCAGCCTTGTGCTTTGGTGAGAAATTCAGTGACAACAATTTCAGGGGGAAGTTTTGTGATTTGGCCATTTGCCTGTGTGGAGTGAGGGTAAGGACAGCGATCTCTCTTAGGTGCTTTTGCTGAATGCCAGGAATGAGCAGAAGGGCAGGAAAATGGGCTGGAATTAGGGCCAAGGAAGGAGTTCCACTCACGTAGCTGATGCGGAAGCTGCGATAGACCCAATCCGTGTGCTCCTCCTCGCTCAGCATCTCCACTGTGATATCCCCATAGGCAACTGGATCTTCTGTGAAAGGCCAGTAGTGGTCACACTTCACCTGAAACGGAGGCAAATCCAGCCAGATTTGTGTTTATATAAAGATAAACATAAAGAAAGAAGCACAATCAAAAGAACACAGAACCTCGGGTTTGGAAATGCCTGCAGCACTGCTCACCTGCTGCTGCAGTAAGAGGTAATTTATTCTGCAATGAATTCCAGTCTGACCATTCCTGTTTAATTGTGGCCATCAGCTGTGTATTAGTTTATGGAAGGGCAGCTTTAGTGCAGTGAAGAACAGAAAAAGTGTGGCTTTTGCTACTCTTCCTGATACAATAGGTCTATATGGAGCAAAATGGGAAAGAGGATGTCCATATAACCCCCCCCACCAATTATATTCCAGATATTTTTATTACAATATCAAGGGAAAATGTAAAGCATGAAACTTGGATTTTATAATTATTTAAACTTAAATTGCAGAATGCCTGAGGTTGGAAGGGACCCCTGGAGGTTGTCCTGTCCAAGCCCCTCCCTTCCCAAGCAGTGTCACCTAGAGCCAGCTCTAGACCATGGCCAGGTGACTTTGGAATGTCTCCAAGGATGAAACTCCATAAGCTCTGGAAAACCCATCCCAATGTTCAGTTCCCCTCACAGGAGATGTTTCCTGACTTCAGAAGAAATTTAATGTGGTTTTTTAATTTATGCACATCACCTCTTGACCTGTCACTGGGCAAGTCACCACTAAAGGAGTCTCATCTCCATTCCCTCCCCATCAGGTATTTGTTCACAGTGCCAAGATCCCTGGAGCCTTCTCTTTTCCAAGATGAAGAGTCCCAGCTCTTTCATCCTCTCTTCATGTAAGAGGAGAGGCTTCATAACAAGGTCAGGGGAGGTAAAAAGGCAGAACAGGTCGAAGAAGGTCAGGGATCATCAAAGAAGTCCAAAGAGGGTTGAGGAAGGCTAAAGAAAGCCTGGGGAAGTCAAAGGACATCAAAGCAGGTCAAAGCAGGTCAGGGAAGACCAAGGAAGGCCAAGGAAAATCAGGGAAGGTTGAAGAAGGTCATGGAAAGTCAAAGAATGCCAAAAAAGTTCAAGGAATGTCAGAGTAGGTAAAGGAAGATCCAGGAAGGTCAGAAAAGGTAAGAAGGGGTCAAAGAAGTTCAGGGAAGGTCAAAGAAGGTCAGGGAAGGTCAAAAAAGGTCAAAAAAAATAGAAGACGGTCAGGAAAAGTCGAAGAAGGTGCAGCAAGTCAGGGAAGGTCCAAGAAGGTCAAGAAAGGACAAAGAAGCTCAAGGAAGGTCAGAGGAGGTCCAGGACCATCAGGGAATGTGGAAGAAGGTCTGAAATGGGAAGGTGGATGCCATTGCAGGGCTGGTTGTGCTGCTGCCTCGTGAGCAGAAACAATGCAAAGGCATTCACTCAGCATGAAAGAGCTGTTCTCAGATGTTCTGGAAGTTTCTTTTACCCCACATACAAGATTTTGTTCCATACCCGTCTTTTCTCATTGCACTGAGTGAGCATGACAATAATCTGTGATTTTTGCTGGAGAACCATCTTCCAAAAATCATTCCTGGTTTCTGGCAGTGGTCCTTGGGTTGCAATGTATTCCTGGGGTGAATTGTAACCCTAAAAAACAAAGAGACAGGTCCTGGTTATCAACATGGTTACTGCTTCAAAACATGCATTTTTCAGATTTTTTTTAGCTTGCTCAAGTTTGTTTGTTCTTCTAAAAGTGATTTCTAATATAAAGACATTGATTTATTTGTATTTATTTTGTGATGACAACTTTTGCTAGATGAAGAAGATGAAGATGTTACCACATAAATCATTTGCCCAGAGAGCAGAAAAGGGAACATTAAAAAAGCAAGTTATAAGAACCCTAAAAGAAAGTTCCAGCTCCTTCCAGATGATGTAATTTTAGGGTTTGTTTAATTATAGGCATAAAACCAGTTACAAATGTGCTCATCCCAAGCAGTGCCTGTGGTGATTTCCAGTCACTGGTGTCAATGGAACAGGATTATATGCACAAGTTTACGTCAAAATGACTTAAATTAATAAAATATTAAATTAGAATTCTGCTTAAAATAATAGAGAATATGCTGAGTCCATGCTCTTAAGAGGTGCCCAGATGCTTTATATCCATGTCTTCCCTTTCCTATCCTATCAACATGATTTTAGTTAGGAAGATTCCTTTCTCCTCTCCAAAACCAAAAGACTTATTATTAAGACTATAATAAAAGACCACAGAATGACCCTTTTGGCGTCTGCTATAACCATATTTGCTGAGGTTGTATCATCAAAACTGCATTTGGAAAGTTATTTTATATTCCTAGCAAGAGCAGAAAACACATCCAACACACAGTACGGTCCCGTGCAAATTGGGCAATTTCTGTGCCACCACTGGATGGGGATCATAAAATTATTTGTGATTTGGGAGCACTTTGCACAAATGGCTTCCTGCAGACATCTCTGCAAATCAGCTCAATCCCAGGTTTTGCACAGAATTATTATTTTTTTTTTTCCACAGAATTTGCTCCCTGTGCTATGTGTGACCCAAGTGACAAAGCCCTGTTGGCACAGTGACAGATGTCCCCAGTGTCTGTGTTTGGAGGCAGGGATTCAGTACAGAACTGATTGCCAGGAAGAGCCCAGCTTTAACATCACGTGTTTATCCCAGTTTCCATGCTCAGCACTGTGCTGTAAGCAGAACTAAAGAGATGCAAAGCAGAGCTGAACATCTGAAAGGGACTTAAAATCCCGTTATCCACAATCCTGTGTGACAGAAGTTTCCTGAGTTGTGAATCCTGGAATGTTTTTCATTCCTGATTCTCTGAGCTCAGGCCCTTGCAGGGTGAGTGCTCAGGTTCAAGTTCTGGACACAGAGAAGCCAAGAGGCTCAGCAGGGCACACTTGGGCAGTGCCACAGTGACAGAGAAGTGACTCCACTGACTCATCCAAGGGCTTCTCCTTTCTCATAAAGCTGACTCAGCTCCCTCCAGCACAGCAGGGTCAGCTCTATCTGCAGCAAAACTGCAAAAATGCCCCTTTGTCTGTGGTCCCCAAGGGAAAGGTCTTTTCCTGAATGGCTGCAGTGGTGCCCAGTGGATATTGCTCTCCCACAGGGGCTACCAGAGGGGCAAAACCTTTGTGGCAGTGGCAGATCCAAGCCTAAGTGACTGCACGAGCTCAGGGGAGAGTGGAGAGAGCTGATGAGCTTTCAGCCAACCCCCAGTGTCAAAATATTTGGCTACAGCTCTGTGCACACTTTAATTATCCTGGAGCCGTGGGTGCCAGCCCTGCTAAGTGGCTGCTCTGTGCCAGGGGAGGGAGGCCCAGGGAAGCACCAGGGAGGAGGCAGCAAGCAGGAGTTCTCTCCACGCACCATCTGGGCTCTGTGCATTTTGTGCATTTGGAGTGTCTGCCTTAGCCCTTTTTTTTCCCCATGTGCAGTAGAAATCTAGAAAAATGTCTCATTTAAACATTTACATTTTACCTCACTGTCTTCAAAGGCCACAGAATCTTTTACACTTTCCTGCTCATTTCCCTACCAGTCCAGTCCAAAGTTTCACCAAGACTCACAGCTCACCCAGTGTTACTGTGGCAAAAATTGCCAAAAATCTGCCCCCTTCACCCCCTTTTCCTTTTTTTTTTCTTTCTTTTTCTTGGTGGCTGTTCTCTGTAGGCAAAATATTGGAGGTGCTGAGAACATAACTGAGCTTCCAGGGGATATTGTGCTATTCTCAAGGGCTCTGACTGCTGTGCAGGACACTGAACTCCACCCTGCCCAGAGCTCTGCACTCACAGGGATGTAGTTGGCATTAATGTAGTCAGATCCCTCCTCTTCATTCATTGAGACTAAGCGGACACGACTGAAATCATCTGTGAGAGGAAAAGAGAAATCAGAAAAAAATCACCTCTCTAATATGGCACTCATCCCCAACCAGGCAAAATTTAACTTTAAAACTTATAGTCCTATAGGAATGGCCAAAAATAAAATCTACTAAAAAATAGAAAATTCTTGTATTTAACAAAAGAGAGCAATGTTTGCTTCAGCAAGCCCTGCATGGACACACCATCATTAGTGTTCTGCAAACACTCCCTCTAAGTGCTGCCCCTTTGGGCTCCCTTAGGTTCCATTAAATCCATCAGAGAAATACAGCAACACTTCTGTGGCACCAAAGACCTTGTGTTACTCACCTCCAGACTCCTGCCACGATAAATATTTGCAGGAAGCTACATCTATTCAAAGCTAACAAAAAACATCCCTTGCCTGGTTCTCTGTAAGAGCAGGGTTGTAGAACAGGCTTTTATCAGTCTTAGAAAATCCCCTGATTCTCCAGTTTGCTTATTAAAAGTCTCCTTTCCCTCCCTAGGGATTTCAGCAGGGCTCAGTGAGTGCTGTACTTACAGGGCAGGATGTTTGTGTAGCGATTCTTGCAGCGATTCATGGGCAGATCAGCAGCAAAGTGGGGAATGTCAAGCCCAATCAGCTTCAGCTCCTGAGATAACAGAGAGCAAAATGCCAAGGTCAGCCTTGAAAACACTCAGAGAGTAATTCCTTGTGATTACTTGTGGCAGTAGCAGACAGAAAATGCTCATAAATCACGTTATAAATTGACAGCAGGACTACACTGAGTTTCTGAGTTGGGCTCCAAGAAGCTGGAGAGCAGTGCTGGGGTTTCTCCTCCTGATGTTGCCACCCTGGCTGTGACTCAGAATTTCTGCTTTCTACCCATGCTCTATTAGCCAAAATACTGTCAAATCAGGGGTTTGCTAAGTTACTTCTGGGGTGGTCACCTGCCCTCCTTAAAGGGTCTCCTTCAAGTCCCCAGTCTTTCAATCTTTGGAAATGCTTGGAAGGCCCTTCTAGTCATTCTCTTCAGTTGTCAGATATAATTTATGGTGCATCAGAGGAATTTGCTGTCAGGAGAGGATCATGGTAACACCCTGAGAGTCCTCCCCACTCCCTTTCCATGTTTAAACCTTTGGGAAACAGCCCCAGCTCAGGGATGGGGTTTAGTTTTAAACTACTAAACTGACTTTAAATTCTCGGTAATTAGGAGAATGCACCTGAACTTGTCATAGAGAAATCTCCTTGCTCTTGTAGAGATTTCTGATGCTACTTCCTCATTTCAGTGCTTCCTCTCAAATTAAGGGCATTAAATACATAAAATGAAGCCATTAAAATCCCAAATTTAATTCAGGTTGCCAGCATGTCCTAAACTTGAGACAAATGTGTTGTTCTGACAATTCAATTGAATGGGATGAGCCACTCCAATCAGTTTACTAATTGCAGGGTTTAACAAAACCAAACTCCACTTGTAAATTCTGCAGAAGAGGAAGGGAAGCTGGCCCACCCAGCAACAGCACACATGGACCAACACAGAGCACACCATGCAGCCTCAACATCTTGAAAAAGCTGATCTGGGCATGGCAGGTAGCAGATTTACCTCAAATTGCAGAGAAAATTTGTAATCTGAATCTTTGGCCATATCCTTGATGTATCCATCAAAATCGTCCAACTGGACAGGGCTTCAAAAGAAAAACACAGAGAAATTAAGTTAAAAAATCTGATTTTTGTAGCACCTTTCATTTCCATACCCCAGAATACTCTCAAGCCATAAATATCTATTTGCAGCTGTTAATGTTAGAAAGAAAGAAGGATGAACCTTGTGGTCCCTGAACTGCTTTTACAGGTGGGTATGTCCCCAAGGGCTTTGCTCATGCAGCCAAATGGATTTCATATTTAGGCTTTGATTTGTTTTTTACAAGTTCTAACTAAAAAAAAAAAATCCCCTAAACCAGCATTTTGGATGTCACTGCTTTCTCTGCTGGCTTTGAGAACTGTACACATGTTGCTCTGTCAGACACAAAATAATTAGGCAACTTAGGAGGTGAGCTACCAAGGCTGGGCAGAGAGCAAAAAGAGCCCCAACCTCTCTTTATTCTTATATTTATACCTTTTTACAGACAGTTATGGATTGGACAAAGAGGTTACCACCTCTGAAATTCCATAGGTGAGAAACACAGCCCATCACATTCTCCACCCCAGAAAGAAGAATGAAAAACAACATCCAAAGTACAAAACAATTCCTGGTTGGTTATAGAAACATGGATTGTTTACACAAAATCTGTGAGAACCTTTGCTACCAACTATAAACACAGCACTCTAGAAAAATCAGGGCGACATACACATTTGTAATTAGAAGGCAAACTCTTTTCCCAGAGAGATGATGGCTAAAAAAGGTGGTATAAAACTCTACAGGGAGCCTCAGTAGGTATGAATTAGCCTTGATTTAGTGACTCCCACCTTTCCACACTCCTTCTGCCAGGTGAGATCTATCTGTTAGTCAGGCACAGCCCCTGAACATAACACAGAAATAATTAGGCTGACGCTCTGAGTAAGGAAGCACAGGTAAACAGCTTCCCTCACCTAATTATCATACTCTAATTTACAAGCTACTGGAGCATGTACATAGCAATCTTCTCATTTACTTTGAGGCAATATGCCCAAAGGAACCTGTCTTATCACCACTTAATTACTGCTGTTTACCTGCTAGCATTAATGATCTACTGTTCCAGCAACAACTGTAATGAGAGCCCCGTGTCAAGAGGGAAATATCACTCCAAACAAATGCAGCCCAGCTTTTGCACCATTTGCAATTTTTAACTAAGGATAAGCTCTGCTGAAATCACTAAGTTGGATAATTGATCTTCTCCCTGATGACTAATTTTGTATGTTTTACTACAATCTGTGGAGCAGAATTGCTTTTGTCCCGTAGTTGTTTGTTTTCTGCATTCAGTTATCTCTCTTGGGATATGTCTATCAGGAAGTTTTCTATATCTGTAACTGAAGTACCACTATGCCAAGTAATCCACAATGACTATTTAGACTTATTCCTTTAAATATCAAAGAAGTTACATACTTGGTCAGCTTTCTCTTCTTTAATCCATTTTTACTCCTGTAAAAAAAAAAAAAAAGGAAGGGTTTTTCATTTATTAAGCTATTGTACAATCTTTATTCAAAAAGGTTTAAGAACATGTATTTTTTTCATCATACTCTGGAGGAGATTGGTGATAACAACTTGGACAATTTTAAGCTGACAGCACAATTTCTGTCCACTCCAAGTGGATGCAAATCCCATTCTGTGGCTCTGAGCATGACCTGCCAGTGCAAAGGAAAATCTGTGCCCAGAAAAAGTGAAGAATCCCCTATAAATCCTGACCCATTGGCTTTGGGTGGGCTGGGGCTGAGTCCCCAGGGCCTGAGCCCATTTGAGCTCAGGATGGCAACACCAGAGAGCAACTGGGAATGAGAAGCATCTCTTGGGAAAAGGGACAAGACCACTTGCAAATTCAAGAAAAGATGAAGGAAAAAAGAAAGGCCCTGCCTCATAACCTGCTGCAGATGATAAATGAAGACAATGGCAAAAACCCTACTGACCTCAGCAGGACTCAAGCTGAAACCTTGGATAATTTAATTGACTTTTACCAGCTGGAGATAATTGTGCCAGTCATGTAAAACAATGATTTATAAGGGATGTAATTTACCAGCGACAGTTGTGAGCAAGCTTTGGAGTGTGTTAAGCAATAAAACCCAACAGGATTGGACTGAAGAATCTTCCTACACCAACTACCACCACGGGGGTTTTTGGAGGGGGGTGTGTGTTCATTTTGTTGTTGCATAAAGAAGTTAAACAACCAATAACAATAAATACACATAGCAAGCGCCCTGGAATAACTTGGCTAGAGGTCTAAAAATACTGATCTCCTCTGTTCAGTCAGGCACAGAGCACTAAGAGTTTCTTGCTTATTCAGAAGGCATTTTAGTAGTGTCAGTTTTTAATTCCTGGGCATTAAACAATATGTCATCATTTTTCACATTATAATGA
Source organism: Drymodes brunneopygia (assembly GCA_013400955.1). NCBI lineage: Eukaryota > Metazoa > Chordata > Aves > Passeriformes > Petroicidae > Drymodes > Drymodes brunneopygia. Next base: position 120,497 of record VZTZ01049076.1, on the reverse strand, counting down.
TGCTATTTTAAATTTCATGATAATATGAAAGTTATTTCTAGATCACTTTGTTCACAGGTCCAATTAATAAATTAAAGGAGAAGACTCTTAAATTCTAAATAATGAAAATATACAGAAAGGAATATTTAAAAAGTGGAGTATTTTTATTTTTGTACCCTGTTAATTTTAGAAGTTACATTAAAAAACAATAAAGGATTACTTTCCAAAATTAAGTTTTATAAAATGTTCAGTTTCTGGAGCAGCCACAACCTGTAGTAAATTCATTATTTTGTCAAGGTACATTTCCATTTAGATGGGGAGCTTTGCCTTCAGAATTAACAAGAGCTTTATGTTAATGTGGAAATTAAATATGATAAACCTCTTCAGCCTATCATGTTATCTCAACATTCATATGTACTGTTCACCTAAACTTGTAGTATTTATTTTCCATCTTCAAAGATTTTTTCCAATGAAATCTTTAAGCTAATTCCACTAAATTATTCAGCACACCTCTATCCCCTGAGACTATGGTAAACCATTTCATGTCAGGCACATAAGAATTAATTTGAAAAGAAAAAAAAATACCTAAATGCTCTTTATGATGGGAATGCTTCTAAGAATGCTTCTCCAAGGAACACTTCAAGAGGCAATAAAACAAATGATTGACATGCATTTCTCAGCAAGAATTTCCTGTGCTTTGATAGTCTCAAGAGGCCTTTGTTTCTTAGCATTGCAATTGTTTCCTGAATGTTCATAAATATTGTAAACCAACTTGTGTGCAAAACAAAGGCATTTGAAACATTAGCCGGTGTTTCATCTGTTATTCCATTTACTCTACAGATTAAAATACAAAGAGAGGGATTAATCTCATCTCATTGCACTTCAGCTCCTGTAAACTTAATCATCCAGACTAAAATAGGTAGATTGGTTGAAGGGGAAGCCTCTGAGGATGGATCTGCAGCTGCAAAGGTGAGTTAATGCCTGATGAGAGAGAGAAGGCAGGGGGGCAAAGGAAGATGCCAACCCTTTCTGCAGCAGTGCCAGTGACAGTGGCCACCCTGGGCTTTGTGGCCATCAGAGAGCTGAGGGAGCCCAGTGTGACCTCCAGAACAATCACCTGCTGGCCTGATCCTCCTGCACTGTGCAGCTGGAGAGCTGCCTGAGTTACACCAGACAAGTTCTAAGTCAGGATCACAGAACCACTGGGTTGGAAGAGACCTTCAACTCATCGAGTCCAACCCCAACAGCTCCCCTAAACCCTGGCCCCGAGTGCCACAGCCAATCTGTCCTTTAACACATCCAGGGATGGTGAACATTAACCCTGGAGAGGTGGGGAGGGCTCCCACGTGCTCCTCAGTGTCGTGTGTGTGCACAGCACACTCTTGTTTTCCTGACAGAGGAAACAGACCTTTCTTTACTGAAATGAACACTCTCATTTCTAGGCCCACTGAAAATCTGGATGGGTTTTTCTACAGACCCACTGTCACTCAAAGAAAATCAGTCTCAAAAATCCCTGTGTTGAAAAGGTTGGTGTCTGCCTGCCAGGGCTTTGGTGCCTCATGGTAAGACCAGGGAAAATGCTTGGGAAATAAAATGTTAACCTCAAAATCACCTTTTCTGTAAAACCCTATAACTTGGACTCAAGACCATTAGGAACTTAAGTTTCTTTATATTAATTAGGCATTTTTGTGTCATAGTCAATTATAATTATTTGTTAAATGGTTTGTAAAACAGTTCTGGCTCTAAGTAGACAATGGGCTTTGATAGGTATTCATAAAAAACAATCAGTTGTTTACTAAGTTCTTATAAATTATTTACAGACTAAAGTATTAAATATACATATACACAATGAGATGTGTCCACAGTGACCCTATTTTTACTCTTTGTGACTCCTAGTAGTATCCATTCTCAGTGAACTGTTTTTGTCAAAAGCAAAACTTTTACTGATGTCAGGAGAGCATGAGAGCACCTTTAAAAAACAAATGTATTTGACATCACACACCAAACACGACTGAGCAATTTTAGTAAAAGAACAGCAGCAGCAAAAGTCAGAGCCAGGCAATGAACATGGAAATAACCAGGACAGAAGAAGCCAGGACTTAGAATAAAGCTGCAAAAACTGCAAAGACAGCAATGAGATGGATACGATGACCACTGCAAGATTAGATTTTTAAAACCTAAATGAGTTGGAACACAAACACACAAACCAGATGAAGCAGGGTAGCAAATACTTTGATACCCACATCCTGGCCAGTCCAAGTGCAAGAAAATTATATCCTCAAAAGCTTTGAAAACAAAGGTACCACACATCTGTCATGTAATAGAAATTCACATTGTTTACACATTGCATATGGAGAAACAAGTAAATCACTTACCAAGGATTAATATAAAATGCCAAAAGATAATCAGTCCAAAGGCATGAGGGTAGCAGAGTTAGGAAAGCAAATACACTTCTACGCCTGTGAGCATTAATAAATAACATACATAAAGATGAAAAAGTGAGGAGAGTTAGTAAGACAAACAGAAATCAGGAGATCAGCAAATTCTATTTTAAAAAGCAGCTAAACCCATAAATCCTACTTCTTACTGACTTCCTAAGAATATTATTAGCACCCCTAGAATTTTTTACTCCTCAGCCTGACACCCTCTGCAGGATTTTCAGCTATCCAACACAAAATTCTATATGGTCAAAATAATTGTGTCTTATCATATTGATTCAGGCCTGTTATTCCAAATTTTCAGAGAGTAAAATGGGTAGGAAAATATCCCAGACAGATTTCCAGCCATTGCATAGGTGGTGTTAAGCCTATTTTCTGATTTTGTGAGATATTCAGCACTGACATGGTTTGTTTTTATCACATACAGCTACGATAATCTCCCACATTTGTTGCTGCAAGTGATCCTGTGGATATCACAAGATCCATATCAGAGATAAATTCAGATGCTTCCAATATCTCTTAATACCCTCTATTGAGTCAGATTTCTCAAGGCATCCATATAAAATTTTACAGAGTGTTTTCACCTAAACATTGCTTGAAAAGTTCTTCTAACTCTGGTTTCTATGAATAACTATCCACAGCAGATTTTACTGGGGCTAAAGGAAATATCAGTACAAAATCATTCTTAACTTCTGTATTTGCAAGCTGTTTACCAGGTTCTGCTGTGCATTAATTCAGGAAACCCAGCCAGGCCTGTTCTACCTATTGGTGAAATGGGCTGCAGGTACAAATATGAAAAACTCATGAAACTTAGTGGCTCCAGTAGAAAGATCTTTTTTTTAGCCAAATACACCCTCAGTGTGTTTTTTCCCCAGCAGAAAATCTGCTGCCTTAAAAGTGATCTCATCTTTCTGCAGCTTTAAATCTATTTTCTATCTACTTTAAAGAGGAGCCACAAAGTGAAATTTCCTTGTTCAGTCCTCCTGGCCCTTATGAAGTTGGAAGATACCGTGTTGTCCCTGATAAATAAGTCATGTCAGATATAATCATCTCTAATCTCAGTTTTCCAACCAGTGAGGAAATCTTCTGCCCATGCAGTGAAAACTCCAAGTTCTGCTTTAATGAGTTTTGCTGCTGTAGGGGCAATGGGCAGTGCAGTTTCTGCAGGAATTGTGTGGCTCAGCCAGGAGCAAGAGCATTTCTGCTCAGTCAAATACCACAACAAGTGCAGAATCAGAGCCTTAAGGCTCAGCTGTTGTTTGAGTTTCTATGGGGATGGACTGAGGATGAAGTTTAATTTTCCATAAACAGATCTCTGGTGCCACAGAGGTTTCCCTTGGGCTTGGAAGGGAGAAGTGATGATGCTGCTGGAATACTTCTCTTTCCTTTGAGAAACTCCACGTGAGGCTTTTACTTCCTCTTGCCTGCAGAGGCAGAAGGAATTATTCAAGCCTGGGCTTTTTTCATTGTCAGTCCTCACAAAAGTGTTCCATACTTTATCAAATCACTGGCTAACATAGTTGCAAACTGATTTACATTCACAGGCTAGGAGCTCTGACAGCTAAACCAATTGATTTTACTCAACATATGAACAATATGTAATTGCCCAATAAACACAATGCTGTTTTTCCTGCAGTCTTGGAGTCTTTCAGATCCTGCCCAGGCATACTGAGCAATTTAATTAAAAGAAAGAGATGCAGAGATTGCTCAAATCCTGAAAACTCTGCTGAGCTGAGCTTCCCTTAGGAATTAGTGGAAATGCCTATAGCTCCCTTACTGGATCCTTGGAATGAACCCACGACAAAAGTGGTTTTTAGTCCTTCTCTCTGTCTTTGGGGCCATATTTCCTCCCTGGCTGCCTTGATGGATTGTGAATCTGGTCTCAACATTGGACAACAGAGGCACACAAAACAACTCTCAGAGAAGAAAGGACCATATGATAAGGACACACTGCCTTCACTTACAAAAAACTTGTGGAGATACTAAGCAGGAATGCTTTCCTTACTTTACATTTTTATAACTTAATTTATGCATGTATACGTAAATGCATATAGACACACACATATATATTAAATCAAGCAACAACCTTCACTTTCACATCCAAACCTATTAATTCCCTTCCCATTAAAAAAAATAAAAAAGCCTTTTATGGTTTTAATAATGTCTGTTGCTAGTTTAATAATCTCATTCAAGCTTGGCTATTTAATTAACGTGACTGTTTGATCTTCTGCCTTTTTTTGCCATTAATGTAGCCCAAGCAAGAGGAGCTGAGGGATGGTTTCATTTGTGCTGCATGCAGCTGGCTGCTATTAAAGCTGCAGCAAGCAAGTGGAGCTTGTTTAATATCCAGTTAATTAGCAGCACAGTGAGATATTGATGAGATTTGCTGGGCTTGTTAGTTCAGTTTGCAGGCTTATTAGCAAAAGGCTTGTTGTGCTGCAGTGTCAGTGCATTTAATCCCAGCCTTGGCTGTGTCCTGGGAGATCATGGGAGCAGCTCCCTGGGCACCAACTTTTCCTTCCAACTTCTGAGCTCTCAGCAAAGCTGCCCATGGATGTAAAAGTACAGATTTTATTTTCTTCTTCTGACCTGCTGGAATGGGGCTGATGTCATGCTTTTGAATGTCTGTGTTTGGACTTGCCTTGAGAGGGAAGAGGTTTTTGCAGAGATTGTTAATAACAGAGCAATAAACCTTGGGTCAGTCATTACCACTGCCATTTTTTATCAAAATAGGAATGGGAATAACCACCCTGGTAGCTCTCAGAGCCTTTTAATTCTATAAAAGCTAATCCTACAGATTTTCTTTGTTCAAATACTTCCCTTCAGCTGATGGTGACAGTGATGCTTTAGAGTCCATATCAGTGCCTGCAATTCTTGCAGGTGGTTTTCTAACTAACAAGATAACAAGATAAATTTAAGGGTTTTTTTGTTATATTTTCAGTAGCACTGAACATTAAGTTATTGTATATACTTGAGTTGGCTTGTCCTTGTCTTGTAACATAAGGAAATATTCATTAAAGGCACTGCATGAAGACAGTTGCTAATTAGTCATCTACAAATAAGCTTACTCCTGGATGTAAATATCTGGAATTGCTAATGGATTTACAGATCAAGTTTCTACAGTTGTGTTATTTTAGGAAATATGTCTGTAAGAGAAAGAGAAAAAAAAATATCCTCCCAAAACACACCTATGCAACTTGGCTGACATGCAAAGACATCATTGCCTGCTAAAAATGGCAGGTGACAGAATGCATGTCCTCAGTCATCATTCAAGGAATAAAATACTAAATTAACAAGCACAGTTTTATTCTAAAGAGGGACAGCAATGACATAAAAAACAAGCCCTTTAGGATTACAGATAACATTTGCCAAAAAGCAGAGATGGGGAGAAACATAAGCTCTGCTTCAAACACTCACCAGTTGTAGGGGAGCTTTCCATCTCTCTCCAAAGATGCAAAATTCACAAAGGTCCCAGCCCCACACTCCCTGTTCCAGGAAGAGCATGAGGTAAAAAGTTACTATTTTTGGATTCACAACACTTGCAAAGAGCTTCATTTCAGAGAGAACTCCTGGAGTTGCAGGGGAGTGCTGAACACACCTCTGTCACTAGGTCTGAGATAATCTGTAATAAACATAACTAAAACCCCTTCACAGAACTGTCCAAAACCAATAAACATCAAACAGCACTGAGATCAAATTATCTAAAAATGCTTTGAAAGAATGAAATTCTCAAATAGACCTTATCTTCTGGACAGATTTGTGCTTTCCATCATTTGGCACTAGCAATGGTTTCTGGCCTCTGTACACATGTTAAATATTTATCTTTCTATTCTAAATATTCACTGTTCCCTCTCTAAGGAGAAGTTGTTTAATTGTGTCCTTTTTACAGGATAATTATAGGCAATTTTGAGCTAAGAAAATAACTGTAGGGAAAAGAAAAAAAATCCTGAATAACATTCTAGAGTTGCCTTTATCACAACTCCATTATTTTCAGCTATGGATTGTAAACTGACTTGACTGTTTCCTTGATTTAAGCAAACAATTGCTTGCAGCTTCTTACTGGATTTATTTTTAAAATTTCCTTCTGGGCTCTTTATCTTCTGTGGCTAGAAGCAGTGATGAAGAGGAAAAGCTTTGGGCTGGCTGCACAGTGATTAAATAGGAAAGAGAATGAATTTCACTGGGGTTTCCACAGAGCCAGTTACATGCAAAAGGAACAAACCACATCATGTTTTCTTAGAAAGATAACCTGAAAAATATGTGTGATGTGGTCATTTATTGCATGGCATACATGGACAAGACACAACACACAAAATGCAGCATCTGCTGGGTTGTTTAGTACAAGATTTTTAATGTAATTTTGTTTCCACATGAAATAATTTCCTTTCTTGACATAGTACAGTAAATTAATTTAAAATATATTTCATAGATTATAAAAGGACAAAGACTCTGTGACACACTCAAAACCAAAATATCTAGGTACACCACATATCTAGGGTTTGGGGAAACTTCCCCAGCTCACACAACCCACATTAAAATGAACTGCTGCAGGTAAGGTCACCTAGAAAAGGAAACTGAATTTCAGTATTCAGGTGGAAATGATGGGTGCAGACTGGCAAATGGTGAGAGAGAACCCATCTAGAAAATGTTATCTGTTGATATGGAAAAATCTCCTGTTCCAAACCACATCAAAGTCTTGCAAAGCATCTTGATGTCCTGCTCGTGCCCCTTGGCCTCAGATCCTAATTAACATTTATGTTCCTGACACAGCCCTTTTGGAATGAGTGACTGCACTTCTTATGGACTCAGTCCTGCAAAGCTGAAAATGAGACAAAGCTTGGGGCTGGTCAGGCAGGTCAGGAATGCAAGGAGATAGAAGGAGAAGATGTGCTACCCCTCAGCAGCAGCAAAGCAACTCTTGAAGAGATCCTGAACATTTAAAGTAGCACCCACACATAAAACCATTCTCAGCTGAAGCTACTGTCATGATGTGGCTGTTGGTGTCTGATTATTTTTAATTTTTTTAAAAAAATTAGCATAAATCTGGGCTTACCTGGCCATTTGTAGGTGTTTTCTCCTGAGTACAACCAGAGTGACCAGCAGCAGTCCAATCAGGAGGATGCTCAGGATGGCCAGCACAGAGATCACCACCACATCTTGGTTCATCTCAGTCACTGCATGCAGAAAATGACTCTCTGTTATTCACTTCAGAAGCACTGACAGTTTTGTTTTGTTTTGTTTTGTTTTTCCCTGAGTTTTGATAATGCTATTTTTTAAAACTTATCTCAAAGAGCCTGGAGTGTAAGAGAGAGAAAAATCTACCACAGGAGATAAAGGCAGAGTTTGAGCAGCTATAGATAAAGGGAGAGTTTGAGTAGCTGATGCTCTTAGAAAATTTCTTTGGGGAAATTGCTTCACTCTGGCATTTCTGTTAAACTTTGGCATGTTCTGATTTATTATTTTTTTTCCTTTTTAGCTGACATTTATAACACAAGAGAAAATGGTGAAGGCAATACAAAATACAGATATTCATCATCATCTATGTCTCCAAAGCACATTTCTGCTCTGAAATTGTTCTTCAACAATAATCAATGCTTTTTCTGACCCAGAAGCAAAATAATAATCAGGGGCTCTGTAATATACTGGGTAGAAATTGCTTAATTGCTCTGGAAAATGACCTGCCCAGGGATCCTCCACCAGCAGCCCTTGGCTGTGGCTGCAGAGGATCCTGCAGAGGCCTTTCTTCTCTCTCACTTTTTGCTGAATGCAAAAACCTTAACAGCTTCTGAATGTGATTTTCCTCTCATTTGGGCTTTGCTGAAGAAACATTTTTCTCCATAAATATCATCGAGCTGCACTCTGATGTTTGGTATTGACACCACAAACTACATCCCTGATTTCTAAAACCCAGCACAGCACTGAGCCCCTGATTTACATTTTTCCAAGTCAACCCCTTAGTGAAGCCTTTTCCAAGGACTTTCCAAAGCTTTTCCCTCATCCCATCCCATCCCATGGATCCCATCCCATCCCATCCCATCCCATCCCATCCCATCCCATCCCATGGATCCCANATCCCATCCCATCCCATCCCATCCCATCCCATCCCATCCCATCCCATCCCATCCCATCCCATCCCCATCTGGCAGCCTTTCCATGACACAAACAACCCCTGGGGCCAGCATTACAAAGCTCAGCTTTAGAAAGCCAGGGGAAGCAGATGCAGCTGGATGAGGAAGAAGAAGAGAGCAGGAAGTGCTGCTTACCCATGGTGGAAACGGAGATGAAGGTGGGGATGCTGGGGCTGTTGTGGCTGAAGGTGGTCACGCTGCAGTTGTAGGAAGTGGCAGGGCTCAGGCTGGAAATGGTCACCACGTGGGAGGAGACAGTGACAGGCTCCTGCAGACACGGGGACAAACACACAGGGGTTTGCCTCTGCCAGCAATGCAAGAGCACAATCAGTGTTTTGTGTATGTGACAGGGGAAGGCAGAGCTGGTGAAAGAAATCAGCACTTTGAAACACAGGAAAGGGAACCAGGGCCTGCCCTTGGCAGCAGGCAGATAAAAAAGGGGAGAGGAACAGGGGTGAACACAGCAGCAAGAACATCCCAGAGCACTCCAGGGATCCCAGAGCCTTCAGGGGAGGGAAGGAGAGGTGCCCCGTGGGCACAGATCATCAGCTCTGGTTACTGAGCCACACAGCTGGGAGGAAAACAAAGTTATTTTCATTGAAAGAGCAGCCAAGGCAGTCACAACCTCTGCCATGAATGAAACCACAACTCTGAATTGAATTCATATCAGCTGCTCCTCTGGATGTGGAGACCTGTGAGCCTTTTTGAGTGACCAAAACCAAAGCTAGAGCAAAGCCTTTTGGGAATAATTGTGACCAAACACCTCAGATTTTCTAGCTGGCAGAAACTCTACATAACATATTTCTACAATGTGTTAGTTGCTGTGACCCTTGTGAACACTTTTGTGGATTTTAAATGCTGATAAAGCAAGAGAAAACAAACACAAGAACAACACATACACTGACTTAAAGAGATCCTAAAGGCCCTCGATTTTCTGGACTGTCAGCAGAACCAGGGGTGGGTTAGAGTAGTAAAAATACAGACACTGAGCCCGTTTGGAAGGGAAAGAAAGAGAAGTTTTATGAATGAACCCACTCCAGATGGGGAATGCAAGGTGCTGCAACAAGGGCCAAGCACTGGATATTTGCAGGAGCCTGTTGTCAGTCATGGCCCCATTTGAGGCTCCTGCTGCAGAGCAATGCTCAGGAACTTTGTGCAGATGAAATCTCAGGCACAGGAGTGTAAGGAGAGATTTTACTGCCTGAGCTGAAAGGAGGAGCCACACTTTGGCAAACGGACTTGGTTGGATGTTTCCACTTTCCTCTCTGGGAAGTTTAAATTAGTCAACTCAAATCCAAGATGTTCAAAATGGGAAAGCTGTTGCTTTTCATTTCACTGATTTAAAGATGCAGGGAAGGGACGAAAATATTCTTGTAATTAGCATGGAAAATCACAAAGAATTTTCAACAATCTAGTTGGAAAGCATCCCTTTTTACAGCTCAGAGAGGAGCCCTTCCCAGTTTCTCGTGGAGACAGAAAAGAGAGTGATGAATGTAATGAGGAGTGAGCTGACAATCTCTGTGCATTATCCAGGGCCAGATGTTCACGCCAGCAAATGAGACACCCACTGAAGCATCTGCCAGATGAAGCAGTCTTTTCCTCATGTTCTTAAAACAGATCTGCACTGAACTGAAGCTGCAAATCCTGTGGTGCTTTCCTTGCCTGATCTCATCACTATTTGGAATCTCTGGTAAGTGATGATAATGATTCCATGACTGTTGTACTGTTGGACACGAAAGAAACACACAGACTTCTCAGCAGCAGGTCAGGACTACACCAGGTAGGACCAGAAAAAGGGGCCTGCCTTTCTTTATTCTCTCATTTTTATATTTTTTTAAGACAATCATGGATTGGTCAATGAGGTTACCACCTCTATAAGTTCACAGGATAATGACATGGTCAATCATCTTTCTCCACCTTAGGGGAAAGAAATGAAAACAATCCAGAAGTTCAAAACAATTTAGGCCGGTTACAAAAACAAGGACTGTGTTTATAGAAAATGCATGAGATATTCTACTAGAGAAGTAAAAACATGGAACACTGCAAAAACCAGAGCAACACACGACCTTTGCTATTCAGCATGAAAAAAACAGGAATCTAGATGTGGAATCCAAACTATCCAAAAGGTTGAAATGCATTTAAACTTTTTTTTTCCCCTTTAGTCATTGTCTGTCTCAATTTAAAAAGACTATTAAATAATTCAAACTGATCTTCCACAGGATTAAAGAGTGTGCAAGTCTTTTGTGGTAATCAGTGGTTTAAGTAGGTAATTTTTCACTTCTTTCTGATTGATTCCCCATTATGTGCCACAGTCCACATGAGAGAATGATGTTTTGTGGCATGCAATCAGAGTGATTCATTACCCCATCAGCTAAGGCACAAAGTAAACCTCACGGGTTGCCCAGCACTGAATGACAAGGAATTAAAACTACAACTGCTCTCTGTTTTTCACTGAACAGCATTAATTTAAATTCTATATATTTAAATTGGCCTCTGAGCACAGGTAGCTGACTGGATAGAGGGAAAAGGAGCTTCATTTGGGAGGCTCAGGAGGTGGGTCTTGAAGTAAAAACCCAGAGATCAAATGCATGAGGAGCAGCCACATTTGCATGAAGGAACTCTTTGAACAGCAAGGAGGCTCCTCCTGAACTGACAGATCTCAAAACCAGGAATGAAGTATGCCAGAAATAACTGATACTGTATCAGAGATCTCATGGCATCTAAATATGCCAATGTTTCCCATTTCTTATGAAGCTCCCTGGCCATTTTTCCATCCTTGCTCACTGACATTCCCTTAGTTTTGCTGGTTTTTGCACAGTGTGTCAGAGCCATTTCCCTGTGGAGCCAAACACTGACACTGTTGGATGCACGTGGTTTCTCTCCAACCAGTCATATAATCTCATCAATAAGATAAAAGTCAACCTTAATATTGCAAAACAATGAAATAACTTAGTATTTGAAGCATAGCTTTAGTAGTTTAGCTTTTGAAAATTTAGTTCTGGGCTGAAGAGTGGACACCAAAGAAGAAACACATACCTGGAGTTTTGTTTCCTGCCCAGATCCAGCCTGCTGACAGAAAACTTCAAAGAAATCAGCTACTCCTTCTTCCACCCACAGCAGAGTCACAGAGGTCTGAGTCTTGTTGACAGCAAACAGTGATTTTGGAGGGGCTGGTTCTGGTGTAAGAGAAAAATCTCCTTTCATTAAGCTTATCTTTAAGTTTCCAGACAAGTGAGAAGCATGAAAAAACTGAAAGCAGTGCCTGATGCCCTTCTAGCTTTCATTTCCTTCAGATGAAGCCTGGCAATGTCAATCCTCTCGTGATGACAAACCACCCCTGTAAAATGGGAAGATGATGGAGTGTGTTGGTTTTTCTTCTCTATTTAAACCGTTCTCTGTTTGGACAGATGGATAATTACTTCACTTCCCCTTTCAGCAGAGCCCTTGTCTGAGGATGATCACTGGGCTCTATTAATAGAGCAATGCTAGCAGGAACTCTCTCAGAGAAGATGACTGTCCACCTGTTAGCAGCACATCTGCCCTGAGAAGGTTTTCTTCACAAGGCCTGCCCAGGAGACTCTACAGAAGCAGCTTCCCACAATCAAAGGCTGCCTAGGTTCATTTGATTGCAGCAGAGGAAATACTTAGCCAATTATCAGACTGGAAAAAAAACCAAAAACTTGTAGGTTTGTTTTTGGTTTTTTTTATTCCCTCTGGCTAAGATTTCAGGGCCACTGGATCTGTGCTCACTTCTATGAGCTGTAGGAGTTTTCTTTCCTCACTGGATCAGATCTCAGGGGTACTCAATTAACTGCCTGTGGACCCTTGTGAAGGTCACCCCACACTGTAACCACCCCCAAACCAACCTGGGGAATGGAGGGCACAGGACAGTGGGGGGAAATCCTGAGGAGCAGGAGAGGAGCAAAGAGCCTGAGCATAGTGCTGAGATACATTTTGTCACCAGTATTATTTAAACATCAAGGCTTAATCCTGATCTTCATCCCAGTAACTTCACGTGATGGGTACTGGCAATCCCTGGTTTTCCACACCTCAGGCCTCCTGGGCTCTTCTGCTTTGCCTTCAGAGACTGTAAAGTTTGGGTTGTACATTTCTGAGCTGTTCTGCACTATTTTCAGATATCCTATTCTCTGGATGTTTAATTAAAGCTGTTAATTCTCAAACAATGAGATTTCAGGATTCTGACACACTGCATACAATGACTGATGCACAAGAACATTTTGGGGTTATTTTTTTTCCTTCCATAAATAATCTGTTATTCTCATTCTGTGAGATGCTGTCACAGGAACCTTGGCACAAGGGACCTGCTCAAGTAGTTACAGACATTTTGGAGATGTATCTGATCCTGAAACAATCAGATCTGTGTTCCATATTGGCATTGTGGAAAGAGTTGTGCAGGGCCTGAGGCACACTCACGTGTGTCACAGGGCTTGCAGTGCCCACATTGTCCCAGTGCTACCCAGGGAAGTGTCCCTCTCCCATAATTCCACCCATGGATCTGCTCCTGGACTCACAAACACGTTCCATCCCTCACTCCAGGTAAAAAAAACAAAAAAATGGCCTCAATTAAAATACGAATTTTGCATTTGGGCAGCATCCCAAGCAAATCCTCCTTTTGATTCCAGCAAATGGCTTGGTTTTTGTGCAGGTGGAAATCTGCCAGGATGAAGCACACATCATGGAGGGAAGAACATTTGGCAGGATTGCAGAAGTGCCTGCCAAGTGCTGAGTCGTCTATCACTCTGAGTCAGTTCCCACTCCTGCTAATTACAACTCCCATTGCTCCCCTCAGAAACAGAGAGGAGCAAAACCTCTGGCAAAACATCCCCACTTTTGTCTATTCAAAGTTCAAACATAATAAAGGGGAAAAAACAACCCAACTCAACCCAACAAAAAACCCCTCACCCAAAAGTCTAGAAGGGATTTATCAGAATGGAATTCTGGAATTCATTCCACCTTTGTTGGCACTGAAAGGCAAAAGCCCATCTGAGTTCAACAAGTGTGTCTGTCCAAAAGGGAAGAACAGGAAGGTACAACCATCCTGCAGGGTGCACAAAATTCATGGAATTTGTCTGTCTTTCAAATATTGCCTTTGGTAAGGAGACCTGCAAGAACTTCAGGTTGTTGTGTCTGTACTGTTTGCCTCAGCACTGTCTGAGAGAGGTGAGTAAGAGTTCCAAGAAATGGACAATGGTTGTTTCAAGACCTCTGATCCAATTAGAAATTATAGAGCCCTTTAAACTCATTTCTCTCACAGTGACTCACAGAAGGATTATTATTGACGTAGAGAGGATAATCCAGTTTGAAATTACAAACTCTTCCTTACCCACCTTCTCAGTGGAGTTAACACCTGTAAAAACTGGGAATTTCAGAGTTTTAGAGTACCTAAGGCTCAACAGTTCCACATACATTCAGAAGTACACTAAAATTTCTTAAGGTGCAATGGTGCAGTGTCCAATCTTCCTCCCAAGCAAGGAAAGATATTAGGTAGAAAATTATATTTGAAACTCATACGTTAAGGACCAAGCTCTTGAGTTTTCTTTTGTTTCTATGAGCATATTACACAAATTTCTCTTAAAATGAAGCTGGGTCTCACATTCATGAATCTGACTATTTTTATATAGAGTGCTATCATTAATTTGTACTTTGGGTAAGTTTCTGTGTTGAAAGACTTTGCAGATGTCCAGGGAGTGAGGGGAGGAGACAGGAAAGCTGACTAGGTGGCAGAGAGACCAGAAATAGGCTTGTCAGAAACAGAAAGGTAGCAGGGAAGGTTCTGCTTTTTATTGAAAAGTTCATCTGTGAAGCCTGAGTTGCCATTCTCCAAACCTACATGTGTTCAAGACCTCAGGCAAGCAGCTGTGAAGTTTATTGTTCTCTCAGCAAGGCACTAAGTGATTTCCACTCCTCCACTTGTAGTCAAATTCTGCCACTCTTGCTCGTCTTGAGCAAAACCATTTTAGGAGAGCAGCTTCTCACACAGGAATGAGCCAATCCTCACAGCAAGGTGAGGCGAAAATTACAGCTTTGCAACAGAAATGGGCTCCCAGGCACAGAGCTCTGACATCAGGAAGGGGCTGCATCTGCTGACAGAGTTAGTTCACAGTCAAACACAAGGGGGGTGAGTTAATAATTTAGGAACAAGCATTTCTTACCCAGTTTCACAAGCTGGGGCACAGAAGTGTTGCTGCCTCTCTCAGTGCAGGCAGTCACAGAGAGGTTGTAGATGTCCCCTGGAGGGAGGCTCAGCACTGCAGTCATCACATTGCGAGTCACCTGAACAGCCAGGACACAGCAGCTTCAGCAGGACACAAAGCACACAACTGCCTCCCAAAATTCACCTGCTCACTCAAAGTGCTGCAAAGAGACTCCTGTGCATCACTGCAGAGGTTTTCTGCATGCTCCAGACTTGTGACATCAAGCAGTTCCCACTGATGCCAGCCACAAAAACAAATCACAATGCAAAAAGAGGACAATTTTAGGCTGGACTTTCTGTGTGATGAGTGGAAATTTAAGGAAAAAAGAAAATCTCCCTCACACCCTGAAAGTACTCGTGCATCCAGGTATTTCTAGTTGTGCAAAATGCAAAACAAGCCATGGACTTGAGCCCATTGCAATTTTAGAGGAATTTAAATCGGGTCAGACATCTCGAAGAAGAGCACAAAAGCCATGTGTAGGCAAGCCTTTATATCCTACAAACCTGAAAATTAAATCCATCTGGGCAAGTCTAACACCTCTTGGAGAGCTGTTGACTTGACAATAGATCTCAGGGTCTGACTTCAATCATCTGCAAGTTTGAAACTGGATCCAAAACTGAGCTGAGTCTCAAAAGACTGAGACTTCGTCCTTTTATTTTAGATTCTTTTATTATTTCTCCAGGTTCATGGAGGAGGATGCAGAACTCAGAGCACATTGTTTGCAGAGCACTTGGGGCCCATCTCTAAAGGGCCCATTCAGGATTCTCATGCTGGTTTTCATGGCCAATTCTCAGGCTGAAGCTTTCAGATGCCAGAGACACTGACAGCTCTGAATAAAGACCAGCAGGGCTTTGCACATCATTTTCATCACTTCTCTAAAAACTGACCAACTTCTGTGGAGTCTGGGGAAATCCACAAGGAAAAGGAAGAAAAAGTCAACATGATCTGACAGTGTTACCTATCTATTTCAATAATGCCACAAGAAAAACAACCATAACAGCAATCATAATAAATCACATGATGAGATTATAAAATAACATGACTTTTAAAGGAAGCAGTTTCTGAAATGACTGACAGAGCTTAGAACAGGCACACCCTGATGCCTGCAAGTGTTCCCGTATTTATCCTTATGAACAGAACTATAAAAGTTGGCTATAAATAGGTTTTTGCATGATTTTCCTAAAAAATACCCTCTGGGTTCCCTTGTCTTACAAGGAATATCAAGACAAGCATTTGCAAAGACATCCCTAAAGCTTTCAAGTTTTATTTACAGATATATTTATAGATATATTTTAGATACCACCTACTTTAAATATTTTCTTTCATCTTAAATTACATATTCAATTCTGGTTTTAATTGATTTAATTTTTCATATTAAATGTTTATGTTTATTTCATCTACAATTTTCATATTCAGTGAAGCTGAATGGCAGAGAAATCAGATTTTTTTCTGAAAGAATATCAATCTTGCAAAAAACATGGCTTTTTGAAGGAAGAAGAGAGAGGGGTGTTATCATGAATTTTTGTTGGAATTCAATTGAAAGAATATTTTATTTGTAGGCCAAAAATTAAAATCTAGTTTTCATCCTTGTTTGAAGTAAAGATCCAAATGCTTAAAGTTCCTGTTGTTCAGAAAGGTCATCAGTTCTCCTAATCATTTAATTAGATTAATGCTGCAACAAGCTTCAGATGGGTGAACTCTTGCAGCCACAAGGAATCTGATGAAAGTGAGGATATTCCACACAAATCCAAATGAAAATCGCTGATCAATTTGCACTTCTGCTGAAAATACACTTCCAATTTTCCAAATGTTCAAGAGAATGTACCAAGAGCACCCCTTAGCATCCAGCAAGTTTTCTAAGTGCACAAATTCTGGGGGAAATCCTCATCCCATCAATTAGTGGGATTTGTATTCAAACATAAAATGAAGAACAAAAACTTTATAAGGATAAAGTCAGAAAATGGGAACTGACAGTACTTGGCTTGAACAGACCAAAAAAGTTCAGCCAGTAATTTACTCTGATTATTAATAAACAAAAATGGAAAATAACATATTTGTAGATAAGAATACTCTTGGTGTGTTTTACTGTCTGAAGCTGGGAAGTTTTTAAGCTCTTTTTAAATTATCTGAATTAAATCTAAATTATCTAAATTATCAACACCTTAATTGGATCTCTACAGAAACACTTTGTCCATCAGCTCTTTTGAGAGCTCAAGTCTGGCAGTGCATGCTAACACTGGGAAATAACTTCTACTGGCCTCTACCAAACTTGCTGGAACTTTGTAACACAAAGTTATCTGAATTATCAAAGCTTTTCTGAGTTATCAACACAGAAAAACAAATAAACCAAGCAAAAACCCACCCCAAAACAAAAACAAAAAAAGAAAAAAAGAGGAATGAACACCACCCACCTTCCTCACTGATACTTACACTCTTCTTGATTTTTTTCCTTCCTTCTGCAACGACCATCCAGTGCAGCATCCTGGAATGGGAGAGGTCAGGGCCATCCCCTCCATAGGTCCAGGTGACGTACAAAAGGTGGTTGTAATATTCCACAGAGGTGATTTTGGGTGCCACTGGTGCTGAGGGAGGAAGGCAAGTGTGTTACAGACAGGGTCTAACACAGCTGCTTAGCAAATCCAGTGATAAACTTCTGCCAAAGGATGCTGCCACAAGGAGAATATCACAAAGCTAGCAGGCAAGGATCAGCAAAAACTGCTGCATTTCAGCACTAGCTGAAAGATAGGAAAACCATTGTATAACTTGAGAGATAATCAGAACAAAAATACACTTCTTTTTGCAATCTTTCAGTTTAAAAAAATCACGGCAGGTAAAAATAATTTTTTGAGTCACATTTGTAAGTGGAATTCAAATTCAAGTTAAAGGCCTCAGATGTTGCTCTGCTGTGTTATTGAACTGAAAAGAAATAATAAATTGTTACATTGAGTAATTTTGATAGGCTTTCCATAGGAAAAAAGACATCTTTTCACTGAGCTTGCATCTTTCTGGGAGGAAAAGTCCAAAACCTGCAGTTTTCCAAAGAACAAATTTAGCCTCAGAAGTTATGACCACCTTTGTTCCCAGGGTGGAAGGGATGAAGAAAGGGCCCCATCACAACCCCTTCAGCCTGTGAGAAGAGGTTTTCTTGTTCTGGAGCTGCCAGCAAGTCCTTGGCTCTCTGTGCTGCCCAAGCAACACAGTCACTCCTGCTGGAAAAGACTTTTAAGACAGCAACCTCCAGAATAACTCATCTCCTCCTAAAATTGGTGTTTAAGATGAGGATTCCCCCTGGGAGGTGCCTCTGCATTTGCTGCAGAGGGAGCATTGCTGGCCAGCTCACCTTGACTGGCCCAGAGAGGAGTCAAATTAATACTGAGTGGAGACCCAAAAGTGAAAATCAGTGATCAGTGAAGATCTCAAGCCCCTCCTGAAAAGACACAAGTGGGACAGCCTGGATGCAGCAGGGAAAGGATGAATGTCTGTGCTTGGCAGGTTCCTGAGGAGCACAGCAGGAGAATTCAGTGCAGTGCCTGGTGCCCCTCTGCAGCAGCCCTGTTGTGTGCAGGGCTGTCAGATGGGCAGAGCCCCGGGTGCCAGCACTGGAATGCTGTGGGTGACAGGGAAGGCAGGATGGTCTCTTGGAAGGGGCCACAAGATGTCACTGCTGCTTTCATGAAGGCTCCTTCGACTTTGGCATTGAGGTGTTTGTTAGCAAACAGATTTACTGAAGGAATCGCCGAGGAAGGCAGCAAATGCAATGCACAGACAATTTAGAGCCATTTAGAAATGTTCCGTTCTCCATTCTCCCAAATTAATCTTGAAAATGTCATTTTATGCTGTTGAGAAGAAACAACTNGCAACAGCACAGTCCTTTCAGAGAAGTCCTTGCCCCTGCATTCAGTACTGCAGGCCAGGGCTGGTGTGTCCCACTGAGTGGCACAGAGGGGCTGTGGGAAGTCACACCCTGCTGCTGACCTGGTCCAAAGTGACATCTGGGAGCAGCCACAGGACCAACAGGCAGCCACCAACAACAAGGGTCTGTCTTTCTCACTCCTTTTGCTCCTCCAGAGATAAAAGCATCCTCACTGCAGAAAGCAAAAGCCTTTGCTCCTGATTGTTTAACATGNGTGAAGATCTCAAGCCCCTCCTGAAAAGACACAAGTGGGACAGCCTGGATGCAGCAGGGAAAGGATGAATGTCTGTGCTTGGCAGGTTCCTGAGGAGCACAGCAGGAGAATTCAGTGCAGTGCCTGGTGCCCCTCTGCAGCAGCCCTGTTGTGTGCAGGGCTGTCAGATGGGCAGAGCCCCGGGTGCCAGCACTGGAATGCTGTGGGTGACAGGGAAGGCAGGATGGTCTCTTGGAAGGGGCCACAAGATGTCACTGCTGCTTTCATGAAGGCTCCTTCGACTTTGGCATTGAGGTGTTTGTTAGCAAACAGATTTACTGAAGGAATCGCCGAGGAAGGCAGCAAATGCAATGCACAGACAATTTAGAGCCATTTAGAAATGTTCCGTTTTCCATTCTCCCAAATTAATCCTGAAAATGTCATTTTATGCTGTTGAGAAGATAAAACCTTTAATGCAGCGTTTCTTTTAATTTTTAGAGTTCCCAGTCCATCCCTGTGCATGCACTGGGTACTCCTTGCAATTAAAGGCCATGACTGACAAGAATCTCATACATGAAGAAGGATTTCTTCCTGTATCTTATTATTAATGGAATGAGACCAAGGGCCAGCGTAGGGTTACACTTTGTGTGTCNAGAGATAAAAGCATCCTCACTGCAGAAAGCAAAAGCCTTTGCTCCTGATTGTTTCACATGCAGCTGTTTACAGCATTAAAAACTCATTGGTCACCACAGCAGCACTGGCAGTGCCACGACCCCTCCCTGAGTAAAACAACAGCCTGCAACTGCTGCTGCAGGAGCTGAGGGAACAAATGCTGCTCCTGAAAAGTCCCTTGGATCCCCCAGATCTCCCCCACACTCCTGGGGACATCTCCCCAGCTGCTATGGGAGAGAGCTGCCCCTCATCACTGCAAGTCCTGCAGTTCAGCAAAGCCCCAGCCTGGTTCAGCCTTCACAGGAGCAGTGGGATCCTGAGCTAGGGAATGGTTTTTCTGCTCTGAGCTTGCTGCAAGATGCATTCTCTAACTCCCAGATGATCCTTCTACCCTGTTGTTAAAACTCAAGCTTTTGCTCCAGGTGTAGAGGCTGGCTCTCCAGTTGCACACAGAAGAACAGACAGATGGTGAACTGTCAAGCCTACAAAACCTCCACTCCAGTATTTTAAAATTTAGGGCCTTTTGGTGATTTTTTAGTGCTTTTTTTTAAATTCCTGGCAACCTGTGCATTGTTCAAAATGATGCAGAAAGAGACCAAGTGCTCCATAAAACCATCTGCCCCCTCTCTAGGAGGAAAGAGGCTGAGGGTGAGAAAGAACTCTCAGTCCCTGGGTAATTTAAGGCTGTGAAAAGGCAGCACCTACTGGGGACAAACACTTCAAACCTGCAGACAGAACAAATTGGAAAGGCTCACAAGGCAGCCTGGCTGCAGCTCCTGGGCAAAGCTGAGGAGATTTCAGGCACTAAGGCAATCGAGGACAGGAGTGCATTTAATGCTCACATTCAGCACTGACCAGCTCCTGAGAAGTGCTTGCAATTGGACCAAATCAGCTTTCTTTGTTAGGACCCTTCCCTTAAAATCAGAGTGTGATTTTAATAGCTCATTGCTATTCAACATTTCCATCAATGCCCTGAAGGGAAAAGCAGCATTGATGAACCATGTAAGGAACGTGGCAACTGGCAGAGGAGTGCAGGATTTGGACAGGGCTGAGCTCTCAGATATTGCCCCCTATGCAGGGCCTGCCCAAACAAAGGGAATTTCAAAGTGCCAGAGTTGGGTCTGCTGGAAAATAGCATGCAGACAACACTTCCCCAATGATAAATCCTGTTAGGAGCTGTGAAATAGAATTAAATCAACACAGACCTCCTGTGTGATGATGAAGGAAATGCAATCACCCAGATGCACACACAGGAGAGCTTTGAATAGGGAGCTGATTGTGCCTCTTTAGGGGTATTCAGCAGGCTGGTATTACACCTTCAGTTTTTATGTACTTTAGTAAAGACAGTAAAAATTAGAGAGGCAGAGTGGGGGGAAAAAAATAACATAACACCTAAAAGTGAGAGCACCTGAAGAGTTCAATGGAAGCAATTTATTAACAGAAAAAACAAACTAAATTCTGTATAGAGACAGAAAAAAAGGCTTTGTGTCTCTTCAATCAGTGAGATAAAAGTGCAACAAGAATTTTGGTCTGGATATTAAAACCAGAAAAAGTCAGGTCAGAAACACAGGGTATAAACCTTTGAAAATAACAGAAATTAACCATTGATAAAACATTCCAGTTGGATGTTTTCACTAAAACCAGATGACCTCCTCTAAGAGAGGTTTTGCCAATCCCAAATGGATGACATTTAGAAGTTCATCCATTTCTACATCTGCTGGTTAAGAAGTTGATCCATTTTTCATTTAAGAGCAGTGGCAGTCTCTCCTGTCATCAAACAGAGATCCAGACTGGTACTGATGGCAGATTATAGTTCAGACTCTCCCTCATTTCTGCTGCAGATTTCTGGAGATCCAATATTGAAGTGAGTTCCCCACTCTAAAATGCTCAACCTGGTACCCAAATCAGTTGGAAAAGACATTTCTTCCTTCATACAGCAACCAACCAGCTGGAAAATTGCTTCCTTACAGAGCTACAGAAAAGCTGATGGATGCTAAAGGACAAGGAATACCCCTGGAGACCCTCACGAGGCTGTGGTGGGTGTTAGGGGTTTCTGATGTGCTGGAAAAGTGCCAGAATTTATCAGCAGTGCAGCCTGGGATGAGGAATCTCAGCATGGGAGGGTTTCTGCTCACTCAGTGCAGCTGCAGCTTCACCTGCAGGTGATTTTCTGTCTGTCAGGGGCTCTCTGGGGCACAGGCTCTGTGTGAATCATCTTTGCAAATGGCTCTCATTCAGTGCCTTTTCCAGGCACATTCTCAGACCCTCACCAAACAGGAAATCTGGGACGGGGACAGGGAGTGGCTGGGACATCACAGCCTGATTTTCCTTGTACTTTGATTGCTACAGATGGAAAAGAAGAGCAAGTCATACCCCATTGCCTCTCACAGTAAAACTGAGTTATTTACTGCTTTCCATCACCCAAACTTCAGCAAGGTGAGTTAAAAAGAGACACTTAAAAGCAAAATGATTCACTGGAGAACTCTGACTTTGCCCTAAGCTGCCTGGGTGCTGGGAGCACACAGCAAGGTGCAACAGGGCCTCTTGCATGCTGCTCCCTCTAAGGCTGGTCTGTTGGACAAATTGAAGATTCAAACCCAAAGAATCTGCCAAGAGATGCCAGAGGGTGTTAAATCCATGGCTGGTCACAAGAGGAGCAGGGAAATCCTTGTGGTTCTATCAGCTCACCTGCCTGGGTGCTGCTCTGACCTGTGGGTTACTGGGAGGGGGATAAAGGAGGAAAAAACATTTGGAAATATTGCAGATAAAGGTAAAAGTGTTTCATAACATTAAGAAACCTAAGAATTCAGGTTTACTTATTTACATATCAACTCCTCCACGTGCCAAAGGTGTGGTGTGGTGTGGTAAAAGCTGAGCAGGATCCTCACTGGAGCCATGAATTCAGCTGATGGAGGACTGGAACAGAGCAACCAAGCTTGGCACAGGAAAATTTTATATATATATATATGTTCATTCAAAGCAGTCCTCAGAGACTTAAAAACTAAATAATAAAAAACCAAACACCAAAACAACAAAAAATCCTACTTAGCTGATAAATATCCTAACTTGCAACTATCTGTAGGTGAAACAGGTCAGAACTTTCTCAGTGTTTCTGCTCCCAGGAGCATTCCCACAGAATTTCCAGTGGCTGCTTACCTGTGATGAAGCTGATGGTGGAGCTGTCACAGCAGCTCAGCTCTGGGTCCCCCCAGGTCACCATGGTGACCCTGAAATTGTAATACCAAGCAGGCAGCAGGTTGGCTATTCTCTGCAAAGGGACAGAGCACAAAGAGCAGCTCAGCACAGAGCTCACCAGCACGAGGCAGCACTTCTGAAACACAAAATGTTTATAAATCTAGTGCCCACACTCATTCTTCTGAGCTCCCATTCCACTTTCGGTGGAAATCTCTGAAATTTGGCCTTTGGATTTGCTAAAAAATCTGTGCAGGAGGAGAAAACACAGTCGTGGTGGCTCTGCTGCTCATCCACACCCACCTGGGCACAGGTTCTCCCCACCACGGGAACCTCAAAGGATTTCCAGGGTGAGGAGAACCATCCACACAGAGCAATCTCCCATCACAATTCCCGTGGGATGAAGGCAAAATATTTCACTGCAAAATGCAGTTTGATTAAATGGGGTTTGGGGATAAATTGGAAGCAATGTTTTTGCTTCAGATATTGTCACTTTAAAAGATATATATATATATTTTTCCATTTTTCAGTGTATTTCACTTTCTGTTATCATTTGTTATAAATGGAATAGGAATGAAACATAAATGACTTATGAGACATCAATTATATATGTAAATATAAATGAGATATAAATGAGGTATAAAAAGCAATATGTTTTCTATTATAATATTGCATGTAATATTTAAGTTAAAATTCAAATTCTTCCACAGACAGCACAGAACATTTAAGGTATTTATGTTTAAATGGAAAGTCTCTTGATATTTTTAAAATTCAAAATAAAAGCAAACTGAAAAATTAACAGATTCAACAATGTAGAAATTTCTATTTTTACAGATCTCTGTTGTTTGCAGTGGCCTTTTTTCTCCAGATACTACAAGGCAATGCAAATACAGGAGGTGTGATCTGTTCTTTTCATGATTTTTGGAAGAAGTTGTATCCACATTGACACCAAAACCTTGAGGATACTTGGACTTCTTCTGGTGTAATACTGAAAATACCAACATTGCTTTGAAAATTTTCAAATAAGCTGCAGAAGACAAAATAAATGAAGCAACTAAACAGAGTGAGGAGACAAATGCAGTCCCAAAGGGTCTTATCAAATGCTAGGCCTCCAGGAAATGGTAATTGATTATTTCATGCTATTGGAGACATTGATTTTTGATTCTTCTGATAGAATACCCCAGGCAGAGGTGTCAGCAGCTCCCAGGGATCCCAGTGGGATTCTGGAGCACCACCAGAGAACTCAAAGAAAAGTTCACCAGTCCCTCCCTGTACATTAAATGCCACAACAGCAGGACAGGGAAACATTCTTTACCTAATTCAAGATAAGTCTTTAAAATGATCCTTGAAGCAATGCTCCCTTCAGCTGAGACACAGCACTGCTGCATTTCAGATTGAAATCCAGACTGAAATTCCAGCTTGGCTTCCCCAAGCAGGATTTGCATCATCTCCTTTTCTAATGACCCACATTAACTCTGGGTGATAGCTTTATTTCTTGGGTGACTTAGATCACTCAGCTGTTCATCTGTATGTGCTGAGTCATGATTACAAGATATTAATTACTAGTTTGGTAAGTTATTTTTGTTTTTAATTTCCCCGGAGATTTATGGGCTCGATTTATGGTCACACACCCAATTACAGGAAAGCTGCTGTAGCCAAAATGACTCCACAAATGGCATTATGCAAATCAATTCCAGTAAATCACCAGTGCCTCTCACCAGCAGCACAAGTTATTGCCATCTTTTTTGCATACTCATAACTTTCTGAACAACTAATTTCAGCTGGAATTGCTTTCTGTCTCGCCCTGAATAAAATCTGTTCACCTTCTCCAGGAAATGATGGAAAAGAGTGTTACCCTGATTTTTACAGTGTTCTATGTTTTTACTTCTGCAGTAGAAGTTCTCAAGTATTTTTTAGAAACATAGTCTTTGTTTTTATAACCAGCTAAGATTGTTTTGAACTTCTAGATTGTTTTTCATTCCTTTCTCTTAGGCGGAGAAGAATAATTGACTATGTCACTATCCTGTGAAATTGTAGAGGTGGTAACCTCATTGACCAATCCATGATTGTCATAAGAAAGATACAAATATGAAAAAATAAAAAAAAGCAGGAGGCCCTTTTTTAGTCCTGCCTGAGTAGTCCTAACTTACTGCTGAGAAATCTACATGTTTCTTTCGTGTCCAACAGTGCAACAAAAGAGGAGGAAAATTTCACTTTCTATCTGCAGAGATTCCTATGAGTGTATGTGTGAGTGTTCTTACAGAGCCCAGTGTTCACCTACTTAAAACCCTGGCCTGAGATTTTGCAGCTTCAGAAAAATGAAGGCTTTTTCCCCAAAAAAACCCCACAGCTAAGCCTTCCAGATGGCACAATGAGAGAGCAGCCTGCAAGCCCCAAATCCATACTATCAATATTAATTATGTAGATAAGGCTTTGGACTGCACCCCCTGAGGAGATGATGGAACTTTGAAAGCCTTGACTGACAAACTGACCCACAAACTGAAGCTGCCTCTAGACTTGCTCAACAACAACAACAACAACAAAAAAGAGAGGCTCATCTCCTGTCTCATTGCTCTGCTTAAAATTCAGCATGGTTCAGCTGGCAGTGCTTTACTTCAGAACAGAAAATGCCTCCAGCACCCTTGGCCATTTTCTCTGCTTTGTTGGGGGAAAAAAAGTGCCAGGCTCCAAGGCATAAATACACATTCCTGGGGAAAAGGCTGGGAAAAGCAGTGTCCCAAGGTGCCCCACAGGCATGGGAAGCAAGGCAGGAGTTGTCACCTTACCACAGAGGCAGTCAGGGACACGGTTGCTGCTATCTCATAGTAGGTTGTCCACTCCGAGGTCATGGTGGAGGGGTTGAAGTAAAACATTTCCACCACGTATTTCCTGAACACACCAAGGAAAGGTCTGTTCCAGCTCAGAACCACAGCAGTGGGCCCCAGAGGGTAAAGAGTCAGGTCCTTTATTCCAGTGGGCACTACAAACCAGAAATCATGGTTAGTAATGTGCACGTGTTAGCAGTTGCACTTTGTTTTAAAACTATACCTTTCCTTAATCAAATTCTACCCAATTCTGCTTTTTTCACAACTTTAATTCCCAAGAACTTCCTGGTCACAAGCAGCTGAATACCATTTTTTAAGCATTTGTTCTCCAGTTTAAAACTATTTTTTCAGAAGTGGCTACAGACCACTTGGTGTTGGCTGCTTAGCTTGAGGTAAAGCACAGGGCTTGCTTTTTCCTAAATGAAGGGTTCTATTCCACTTTGAAAATCAGGATGCTTAGAAGATGTTTCAAGATGCTCAAAAACAAAAGCATCAAAAGCCAGAGCACTGTAAGAAAGGAAAGTTTTCATCTCCTTCCCTGGGGAACCCAAAGGCTCTGTCATGTGCTGCTGTCCTTGCCTCACAGATGGTGACACCAAGAAAGAGTCAAGTGGTTTGAAGAATGTCACCTCAGGGTCAGCTCCTGTGCCCTGCATGGTCTGGAAAGCAATTCATCTTCATGACTTCACTGAGGCTCCTGAAAGGACTCAGGGCTAACATTTGCCAGGGTTGCAGAGCCCCAGCTGCTGCACACGGGGTCAGAACCCAGAGCAGCACCCAGATCACTTCAGCCCATGTTAGCACACCATTGCCTTTACCTTTATAAATCATTTACCACATCTTTGCTTTCTCTAAACTGCTGATATTCACCCTGTGAAAATGAGCCTCAGGATAAAAATGGGGAGAACTGAATATTTTTTATTTTATTTTATTTTATTTGAGTTTATTCATCATTAGCGACCACTGGTAAGTTCACAGAAAAGTTCATTTTTCAGTTCTATTATTTTAGTGTCAAAGTCAATAACCAGTTATGAAATGAAAATTCATATAACTGTTTTACTGCATAAAAACAGCCCCTCTATAATATAAGAAAGCTATGAGATGTGTTTAAAAACTGATTGCCATTCTCAGTTTTGTAAGAAATTTTTATGGTTGCAAGGCCATAGAGAAGTGGAGAAAATGAAGGAGCTTATTTACTTTGGGTATACAGGACTTTCACAAATAAAAGTGGAATTTTTCAGGTTTTTGAATTACAGTGAGAAAGAAAATCAAAAGTGTTTGCAAAAACTGCCCAATTATAGAAATTTTAATATTAAAGTATATAGAAATATTTACTTACTAATTTTTCCTTTCCTGAAATATAGCCTACTTTACAAATTTTTATTCAGATCAAATGTATGCAAATCTATAAGAAGATTGCCTAGAATGAAAAGGCTCTCACCATAATCACTAGGCCACATATTGGCTTTTATTTAAGGATTAAATTATTAACAGGTTTACATTTTTTCTGTTTCACTTTCTTCCTGACATCACCAAGAGGAAGCAGCATTAAAAATACTGAAGATCTCTAAATTTCAGCCACCTGCTGTCCCACTGAGCAGACTTTTTGTCAAAAGGAGGAGCTGGGTGACACAGGCTGAGTATGTCTCTGCAAATGTAACTCTAAACACTGAATCTCTTTCTCTTTGCCCTCTCTCTCTTTAATACACTTGGTTTAAGTGGTAAATCTTAATAAATTAAACTGAAACTCTGTTTCAGTCCTAAATGACCCTTTACAGGAGCCTGGTGGAATCCTAAAACTACAGGCATGGGGCTCTTCCTGTTGGATATAAATCCACATTCTTGGACATGTTACTGTCAGTCTCAGAGGGTTCTTCTCCTTTTCAAATCCCAAAGCAGAAAACATTAAGATCCACTCTCAAACTCAAAAAAATCAAGGCATGGTCTACAGGACTTAGTGAACATACTAGACATATTTAAAGAAAAGAAAAAAAATACCAAAACCAAACTAAAACCAAATGAATGCATTTCAATGAGTAGGTTCAGGGGTTACCAATGGAAAATGTGACAGGGTCAGAAGGAGGTCCAACCAAAGGTCCTTTCCGTAAATAAACCACAACTTGGTACTGGGCACCAGGAACCAGATTTTCAATGAGGCTGCTGCTTGAATTCACCTGGGAGGAGAGGAACTCATCAGGTATGAAGCATTCACTTGGTTAATAAAAGAATATTGAGACTGTGCTTGAATGACTGCAGCCACAAAAGGCACAAATCCAGGCACACTGGCACTGACAGCAGGAATTCCATTCATTAAGCCCCACGTGGCAAAACTGTGGAGGTGGCCAGGACTGGCTTCACAAATGATCTGACTCAGAGAATTGCACTTGCCTGGCTGCATAAGGTCAGCTACCTCACTGCAGAGCCACTCTCTCCCACTGCCAAAGCTCATTAAAATATTCAGGCTCCATTATTCATTTTCAGGTAGTATTATTCAGGCTAGAGTATTTAGACCACGTGTTTTCAATTAGAGCCTGAGGCTTTCCATCCATCATCTGGGAGCTGAAGGCAGCGTTTTGGGAAAGCTGTCTTCTGAGTGCAAGTTCTGAGTGACTCCACAGTGAAATCAGAGAGGGAATACTCTCTGTCACCTGCCCTCCACAGCACTACAAACTGTGACTAAGGGGTGTTGTGATTCTTCTTTTCAGTTTGCAAACACCACTGTCGCCCTGCTTTATGCAGGGTTCCATGTTTTTACTTCTGTAGTAGAAGTTCTCATGCATTTTCTATAACAAGTCCTTGTTTTCTTAACCGGCCAACATTGTTTTGAACTTTTAGATTGTTCTTCATTCCTTTCCCCTAAGGCAGAGAAAAATGATAGACTATGTCTTTACCCTGTTAAATTTTAGAGGTGGTAAACTCATTGACCAATCCACGACTGTCTTAAGAAAGATATAAAGATGAGAGAATACAGAAAGGCAGAGCCTTTTTGGTGGTCCTGCCTGGTGGTCCTGAGTGCTGCTCTGAAATCTGCGTGTTTCTTTTGTGTCTGGCAGTGTGACACAGCACCGTTCACATTTCTGCTGTGCCACACCAGGTTCCAGCCAGAGCTGGAGGCAGAGTTCCTGACCAAGTGATTCCTGCTCATCTCCTAAAGGCTGCAGTGACAGCAAATGCACAGAGCAGCTTTGAGGAGAAGCCCCCACACATCCTTTCTAGAGCTGCAGGCTGGTATTTCCTACTAATATTTTCTTCACAACCTTTCCCAAGTGTGTCTCACAGCCACCTCTGCACTGGGGGCTTCCTGCAATGCACATGGATGTATCAGTGCCAAGTACAGATTTAGTGAGGAGCAGAATTTGTCTTTACCAGCTGCTCTGCAAAGCTAAATCACTTTTAAATCATGCACCGTGTTAAAAATTCATAGAACTCTGCACTGAATTCTGCTCTTTTCAGCTCGTCAAGGAGAAGTCAAAGCAACAGTTATTAATTCCAGGTATACTTAGTTGATAAAATGTGATACAAATATGTGTAATGACAGAAAGAAGCAAATTACTGTATTTAGACCTTTCTACCTACTTGCAGTAAATACACATTTACTTTTACAGATATCTTGTTTATTCACAGATTGACTTGTAGGCACTTGTTTTTGAGTTTGTAGATGAATCCTGTAGTGTTTACTAAATCATAAATGCATGTTTGTGATCTGTTTTTATAATCATCTACTGTATGTTGCTTCCCATTTAAATGACTGCACTTTTAAGAAATATAAATAAGACAATAAGTTGATTCTGAAAAACGATTCTCAAACTGTCATGAAATGACACTTCCAAACATTTCAGTTCACAGCCATTCTTGAAACAAAACTCAAAAATTTTACAGAGCTTAATTTTAAAAGGCACTTTAAGGGTTGCAAATTCTCTGTATTAATTAATTTGCAGGGCTGATCACGAAGTTGGAGGAGATGAAGATTTACAGGGAGTGCCAGCATGGTTCTTCTGTTCCCCTGGGAGGGCTGAGGGTGCAGCAGGGCAGCACTGCAGTCCTTTGCAGACTCCTCCATCACACACATTTAGGGAGCCAGACAGAAGCCATGGCCCTGCTCAGCAAAAGGCTGCATCAGCATCTTGGTGAGGCTCCTGAGATGGGGCTAAAACATCTTTCTAATTGAAGCCACCCACTGACCTATGACAGGCACAGTCTGATGTGGGGCTGCACTCACTAAGGGTGTCAAGTAACAGGAAACTGCCACATTTTGGGGTTCAGGACTCTTGATGGTTATAAACACACCCCACACAGCAGCCCTACAGAACTGCTGTCCATACAAATCATGGGGGGTCTGAATTGCTATTTATTTCCCAGTGCTGACACCTTTTTCTATGAGTGAAAAGAAAAGCTGACTTCTGATCATCTCAAAACTTCCAGAAAATTTACAGTTGGGTTCTGTATTCAAACATGGGATAGCTCAGAAATAACTTCTACTACTTTGAGGAGAATGCTGAATGTGAGCACTTCACTAATACAAATGCATTGAAGAGGAGGATTGGCCACAGCAAGCCCAGCAGAAACACCACGTTAACAATGCTGTGATGTGTTGCTCTGATTTTTCTAGAGTGCTGTGTTTAGAGTTGGTAGCAAAGGCTCTCACAGATTTTGTGTAAACAATCCATGTTTCTATAACCGGCCAAGGATTGTTTTGTACTTTGGATGTTGTTTTTCATTCTTCTTTCTGGGCTGGAGAATGTGATGGGCTGTGTTTCTCACCTATGGAATTTCAGAGGTGGTGACCTCTTTGTCCAATCCATAACTGTCTACAAAAAGGTATAAATATAAGAATAAAGAGAGGCTGGGTCTCTTTTTGCTCTCTGCCCAGCCTTGGTGGCTGAGCTCCTGAGTTGCCTGATTGTTTCGTGTCCAATAGAGCAACAGTGCTGAGCTGCACATTTCCATTCCTGACTGCTGTGCTCTCCTCTCCACTCTGCACCAGCCACATCCCCTTGGACTGCAGAAGGGAGCAGCTGCCCCCGTCCCCTGCAGCCTGGCAGAGCCCTGGGCCACAAGGATTCTCAACAGCAGGGTGATTTTTCCTGGACTGGAAGATGCTCCAGCCCCTTCCCCTTACCTCAGTGCAGTAGTGCTTCTCAAGCCTTTGGCTCTCCTTTTGCTTCTGGCAGGTGAGGGAGAGCACAGACACGATGGTGCTGTTGCCACTGCCCTCGTGTGATGCTGTCCAGGACGTCAGGGCAGTCGTGGAGCTCAGCACTGTCACTGTCACGTGCTGGGGCTTCTCAGTCAGCTCCTCTATCCACTCACCTGTGGGGCCTGGGACACGTCCCAAAAGCACAGGTGAGCAAGGGACTCAATCCACATGAGGCACATAGGTTAAATACTCTTCTTTATGGAATCATTGATGGCTGGTGAGCCATAAATTCCCTGTCCACCCCCACAGCCCTCAGGCAGCAGAGATGGCAGCCCTGGGGAACAGCCTGAGGTTGGGGCTGTTTCACCTGCACCTGTGGCTGGCTGAAAATTCAGACTGCAGGATTCTCTATCCCTTAGCAGAAACCAGCCAGCAGGATCAGATGTGCTCCAAGGGAATGCTTGGAAGCAGTGGCAGCCAATAATGTACAGATCATTGACCATTTTAAAGGGTAAGCACACAGAATTTTTTGCCTCTCCGTGTACTAACACACCCTCCAAGCATGAAAATCGAGTTCACAGAGGTCACCACAGTGAAGAATCTCATTCTTCATCAGAGTTTTGGAGCACTTGGTAGAGAACACAGCTTTAAATATAGATCAAAGAACAGTCTGGAAAATAACTTCAGCTAGAACTGGTCAAAATTTCATATTTCATGAAAATAGCCTGTTTTTCTTGTCACTTTTAAGTGATACTTGTGACAGTTCTCTCCTTGACATTCTTCCTCCATGAAACTCTAATGGTAATTTACATTTATCAATAAAATAAAACAAATGCCAGAGCAAGAATGGGGTTTAAGATCAGCCTATAAGATTTGACTGCTTAACAAAACAAAAGTATGTAACACAAGCCAGTAATTTGACAGGATGATTCACAAACCAAAGCATTACAAGGAAAAGATAAGACTGACACTGTGGGCAAAAATTATTCACAGCCACAGAGCCACACCCAGGCAGGTAAAAAAGAGGAATTTGAACATTAGATTATTCTCTGGAGACAGAGGATGCACGTGTAGCTCTCACTACTCAGAAACTGTTTCAGCATTGGCATTAAGGGAGCAGAGATACCTCATGCCATGACCCAGAGCTGTAGTCCCCACACAAAAAGCCCACTGGATCAGACTCAGTAAGAGGAATGGAAAAGCAATTTCAACCTAAGAGTATTTGTGCACATCCCCAGTTTGGCATTCTCCCAGAAATACATATAAAATCTGTCTAAAACACTAAGGACCTTGTGTCTGACAGAATAAA
The DNA here is from genome assembly GCA_013400955.1 of Drymodes brunneopygia. Taxonomy (NCBI): domain Eukaryota; kingdom Metazoa; phylum Chordata; class Aves; order Passeriformes; family Petroicidae; genus Drymodes; species Drymodes brunneopygia. The sequence continues at coordinate 88,496 of VZTZ01049076.1, read as the reverse complement.
TAAAACAACTGCCAAGAACCCTCATTTTGTTCTAAGAGCCTGCAAAACTAATTGAAAAAAAAATCAAAAACCCAAAGGTTTTTATGTGTTACATGTGAAATTGAAATATCATTGCCTTCCTGTAACACCTTAATACTTTATCCACAGTGAGATTAAGGTTCATCCTTCTTGGGGCCATCCACACCTCTATACTTTGGATTAACATGTCCTCATTTCTCTCAGGTCCACACTTAACACGTTTTATGGAGGACACTGCATTAAATACTGCTTAATGAAAATATGTCCCACCTTGTAACATGGAATAACATTTAATACTAATAGCAATGCTGCAGGTATCTTTATCTACTTTAATGCTTTTCACATAAGGAAGCTGCCTAACTATTCCTAAAGAAAAACAGAAGACAGTGAAATTACAACAGCAGAGACCCCTTCTCTCTCATGTGCTGTTTTTTGGACGTTTTGCAATTATTGTTTCTTTCAACAACAACAACAAAGTTGTTAAAAATGGGAGCAATAGCAGAATTGCTACATGCAGCCCAGCACTGTGATGAATTCAAGTCTAAATACTTAGTATTTGTAAATGTTATGATCTACTAAAGACATAATTTTTATTTGTAATATACTGCAGTACTTGAGTACGTGTCCCTTTAATATGAATTTTTCTGCCAGCTTTAGCTGCTGTGTCTTGTTGCAGTGTTCATGGTTTGGGAAGGCATTATTTTCCCAAATGCAAAATTGTGCAGTGTGCAAGTATTCCCCTTTCTCATTGTATGGGCATTCTGTAGGGTACATCCATTTCCTTTTGCAGAAAAAGGCACAAAGGTGAGCACAGCCATTAGAAGGATCATGATCTGAATTCACCAACACCTGTCTCACTCGCTGGTCTAATTGTCAGTCATGGCATTAGTTTACACAGTAGTGTATTATTACTTTGTCTTTTGCTAAATCTCCAGTTAAGAAACTCTGGGATTCTACAGGGAAATAATAAATTACTTTTTCTCCTTTGAATTTAGCAGGCTGAACCACTTAATCTACTGCAATTTCCTCCATGTCCTCTCAGAGACCATGCAATTTCAGAGTTCAGTGTTTAATTGTGCAATTCCCACGCTCCCAGCCTGAGCTGCCCTTCATCCCCAACCCAGTACCTTCTGCAGGAAGTCAAATATTTCCAAGGCTCTCTAAAACCACCAAATTAATTCCTGGAATTAAATCCTCACTGTGAGAGAGGCAAAAAGGAAACTCATTTCAGTTCTGAGCACTGGCAGTGTCTCCATCACATCACCTGCTTTCAGCTCTTGAGATGGCACAGCCAAGGCCCATCCAGGCAGGTTGCAGTGTATAACATATTTGCCCTGTATTTCCTTCTCTGGCACAGGGAATTCCAGAAGACCAGACCCTTCTGATCCATCAGCAGATGCCAGAGATGACACATTGGTCAAACTCTACATTACAGCTATGTTGCTCAGGGAGAAAATTATAAAAGTTTGGTGAGATACTTACTGATGTAAAAGCTAAGGGTTTTTGCTGATTGGCTTCCCCGAACTTCACAAGAACCAGAGGAGCTAAATGTTGTTACAGACAACTTATATTTTCCTGGTTCTTTTAGTTCAGCAACAAATTTGTGGGTGTCCTCACTCACTGTCAAAAATTCCGTTGAGTTCTCTAAATTGGAGAGCAAAAAAGAGGGTGGATTATTTGAAATTTGAAAGGTTCCAGGCACCAAGAAAATTATTTAGACCAGAAATGCTGTAAATAATTGTGAGATTAAAAGGTACCCAAAAGGGCTGCATTTAAACAGTGTGGCAATATGTACAACAGTGTAAATCTTGTTTAACAAAACAGAACAGCAAACTGCAATTTACTCCTCCTCCCTTACTTTTGTGTTGCCCAGCCAGAAGTAGATGCAAAATCTCCTCAAGAAACACACGGGATCTAACAAAGCCCTTTGAAGCACAGCACTAGATCATTAATAATTTGTAAAGGAGACAACCCCCCAATGGAATTCTGGAAAAGAGGGATGAGAAGGGCACGAGGCTGTGCTTTACCTTCCCGTTCGATGTTGATGTGGAAACCATCGAAGGCAGTCGGGGGCTTTGGGGGCAGCCAGGTCAGCACCATCTGCACAGGAAGGAAGGGAGGGGGCTCTGCCGTGGGCCTGCCAGACGTGTTGGCATCACTGGCCCCAAAATCACTGGAAACTGCATTGACAAACTCCTCCTCCCCCTCGGAGGACTCGGCCTCGTTGGACCACCAGGACGGCTGCGAGGTGGCCTCGTACTCTGTGCCATTGGAGAAGCCATCCAGCCAGGCTGCAGAGGTGTTTGCTGCTGGAATTTCGGGTGGGCTGTCAGAAAGATGGCCAGCTTTCTCTTTCCTGATGATTTCCTGTGGTCCCATGAAGGATTCTTCGGCGAAATTCCCGCTGTGCTCTTCCCAGTTGTTCCTGTTGATCGGCACGATCTGAACAGAAATGTTTCGAGGCGGGTAAGGAACTAGAAGAGAAGCAAGGGATGGTGTTGTAATAGGTGTGTTCTGTGCACCTTAAAATGAATTCATTCCCCAGACAAATACCAATCTTCTGGGGATTGTTCGAAATAACTTGCTCTTACTGAGATTCTCCCTTCTCTTACACATTCTTATATTCACACCAGAAGTGACTGTAGTGGGATCAAGGTGAGTATAAATTCACAGAGTAATCACCATTCAAGAATGCCAGGAAGTAAAGTAGTTGTGAAGTCACAACAAATCAAACTTCAGTGCTATTATAACAGCAAGGCTAGTCCAGTGTGAATTTTTAACAGTGAATCTACATTTATTTTATTGTGTCTTCCAGGAAGATCTTGATCATGTAAAAAAATCCACCTCTGTAGAAATGAATTGAAAAAATATATGCAAACCTAATATATGGCATAGCTGATATTTAAAAAAATAACCTTCACTTTGCTGTAGGGCTTTTCATATGCTTTTAGCAGCCACCTTTTCACAAGCATTAAACATCAGTTTAAATTTTAATATTTGTGAAAGCTTGATCTTAAGATTTGGGTCTCCACAAGACAAGATTCTGGCACGCAAAGAAGTTCCTTGAACTGATGCCAGGAGGTGAACACACAGCATTTTGTCTGTAATTGCTTGTCTGCCTCTCCTTGCACACTCTAAGAGTGAGTTGCCACTGCAAATAATTTTGCCTGGCACATTTAAGCTGGCAGTTTACAGCACATTAATTTGTTCAACTCCCATCCCAGCCACAGCCACTAACAGAAAACCAGAGCCTACATTCTCATTGCAGTTCACGTGAAAAATGAGGGGTGGGAGGGCAGCAGGAAAAAAAAAAAGCGATCCTGTTGGTTCTGGTTCAATATCTCAGTAACTATATTTAGGTTCTTCAGGACAGAACTCAGCTGGCATCAGTTGGCTTTGTTCTGTCCAAGGCAATGGACCAACATCAGTGTATTCATCTGAAGATTTGGCCTTTTGATTTTCTCACTGGTTCATTTCACTTTGGACCCTGATAAATGTCTGCGCTCCAAAAGATTAACAAAAAAAGTTTTGGGCACCATCCCAACACCAAATTAAATTAGTTCTGGACCCTGAACAAATGCAATTTTCAGCCTTTGCAACATTGCTGTCTTGGAAATTAAAAGTTCATGCTTCAGGGCACAAACTGGCCGCCAAGTCAGGCAAGTCTGACATTCTTTGTGCTGGAGAAGTGCACAGTGAGAAAACCCTTCTCGAGCAGCTCAGCCATGATTCACTGCACAAGGAGACACACCAACAGAGACAGATCAACAGTCCAACTATTCCTGTGCCTTCAGAATTAATTCCTAGCACGAGGCCCAGGATACCTCATCTGAGGCAGAAGTTATTTCCTAAGCAACAAGCTTTATAACAGCAACATCCACACAAATGGACTATGCACTATGGAACAGCCACAACATCCTCCTCCCATGCTCCCAGGGCTGCTCCCACACAGCCCCTGCTCTCTGTGGATCAATCCCCTCCCCAGAGCAGCAAGAAAAGCAGCAGTGCAGGCTTGGGAGGAGTGGTGTGTCAGGATTTCCTTCACCTGTTCTGTGCTGTTTGGGCTCGTGCTGCACCCCGCTGTACTCCACCAGTGTGCTCTTGTTGAAGGTTGCTTCTGACACCAACTGAAATGTGATGTTGCTGTAGCATATGCCTGGCAGCCAGTGATTGAAAACTGTTTTACCTTTAAAGAAATCTGCAGAAGATTTAAAGAGAAAAGAAGAAAGGGAAAAAAAAAAGAGGATAATGCATCAAATGTTCACTTCCTGCTAATGTGACTGCACATGGTGAATGGGCAATGTTTTAGATGTTTAAACGTTTTTCAGCCTGCTCTGAGACATGAAATTGTAATAATTCAGTTTGCCAACACTTTTCCTGGCTGTCAAAGCCACTTTGCCACCAGAAAAAAAGAAAGACAGAAAAAAAAAAGGCCCAGCACAAGAAACAGGAGCTGCTTTTCACTGGCAAGGGAAGTGAACCTGGCAACCTGCTCCACGTGACACTGAATATCTCAAAGAGCATCTGACAGTTCCTGCAGCCCTTCCACTGCTGCACGCAAAAACCTCTTTGGTCTTTTGCTGACTGAGGCAGAGCAGTGAGGGGAGATGCTCAAAGGAACCTCCTCCTGCAGCCCAGCAGAGCTGCAGTGCTCAGGGCCCAGCTCACGCCCAGCACACGTGGGGGCTGAGGAGAGCTTGCTCAGGGCTAGCTGGCTGTGGGAAGGACTGTGCCAGCTGATTGGTGACTCTCCTAATTTAGGCTGACTCTTTTATTTATCAGCAGCTTTAGTGTACAGCCCCTGGAACCATCTTGTATCTGTAGAACATAAAAATTAATGCTGGTATCCCTTTTGTTCTCTGCAAAGAGGTCACCTACATTTTCTGCTCTGATCCAGACTTTACCCTTCCTAACTTTTGGCACTTTAGAAACTGATAGAAGAAGGGGACACAGTCTTAAGCTGCACCAAAGGAAATATAGGCTGGATGTTAGGAAAAAGTGTTTTATGGAAAGAGTGGTAAAATATTGGAATTGTCTGCCCAGGGAGGTGGTGGAGTCACCATCCCTGGATGTGTTTAAAAAAAAATTGGCTGTGGTACTCAGTGCCAGGGTTTAAGGCAGATGTTGGGGCATGGGTTGGACTTGATCTTAAAGGTCTCTTCCAACCTAGTGATGCTGTGATTCTGGGATTTACAGCATTGAAAATGGGATTTCTAGCCCCACTATGTATTGCAACAGAGATTCCCAAATTCTCTGACCTCCTTCTGGAGGTGTGTATCTCCCTCTGCTGACTTTAAAGAGAGTTTACAGTGACCAGGCTTCTATTCTGGGGTCCTTAATTCTGTGCCTAAAATTTAATTCAGCACCTACTGGATTGCCCAAAGGCATTTTACTGGCACTGTGGGATGTTAAACCATTGGGGTTTCAGGGCCCACAGGGTATGTGGGTGCCTTTCTCACCTCTTAGGGTGCTTCCCTTAGGACATTTATAGTCCCATTTCTGTCTCTGAGACAGATACTGTGCTCAAGCTGTACTGCAGGAAAAAGCTGCAAATATATGCAAAGAACAAATATATGAAAGAGTTCAGTTATGAACAAATAAAAAAGAAATAATTTCCTCTTGCTGGATCATTTAGGTGGTTAGGCTGGTTGTTTGTTCAGGCTGACTGTCTAGACTGTTAGATTGATTGCCCCTGATGAGATGATTTGAAGACCATTGAAATCTCTATTCTGCAGCAGGGTTTGTTAGCTTAGGGACAGCTCTGGGTGCTGCAGTAATGCACCACACAGCACAGCCCTGTGTCACTGCATGCTGACACAGAGCCTCCAGCCTTGATCCTGGGCCAACAAGCAGGATTATTGAATGGGCTTCCCTCCTCTGGGACATCCCTGAGCTTTCCTGTCACCTCCAGACCAAAGAGGAAACCTTGGCCACAGGGAAGTTCCCGTACTGCTCTGAACTGACACAGAAGCACCAGCCACTGGGGGATGATTTCAGGCTGATTACAAAAATCCAGATCACCAAGTCTTCCTCAAAACTCAAAAGCAAGGGATCACTAGAACTAGGATTCTAGCAATTTAAAAATCCCAAGTGAGCCAGCAGCTCAATTCAAAGACCCATCCCTTACTTCACGATACAAAAACTATTATAGAAACACAGAAACATAAATCATTACATAAATACACGCCAAAACCCCACCTAACACCACTGTTTGAAATGTTCCCAGCAGAGTTAGTATCAAATTTAGGTGAAACAGTTTCCTCCTACCTTTGTACAGCATTGTCCTGTAGTCTTTTCCTTCCCAGTAGCTGATGTTTACCCTGGTGAAAACATTGTACTTCTCTGGGTACTGAATTTCAAACAACACTCCTGTTTCTGGAGATGGTTTGTAATCGTAGATGGAAACATTGCTCACAGGAAGGGGTTCTAAAGGATAAACAAAAGGCAAGGAAAAGGAAGGAAGAGGCAGATTAATAGGCAAGCTGAGCTCTTTATACTTCTACAAGAAAAGAAATGGTTTTGTAGGTGTGGCACAGGCACTCTTAAATCTTAATATCCAGGTGATATTTGAGGCTTCACTGAGGTGTGGGGCAAACTGTGAAAGCCAATACTCCTCTCCCCCAGAGAATTTATCTTCTTAACACTCTTTAAGAGAAAAAATTCCATATTTGACATTCAAAAACTTATTTTTTAAGCACTCACAGTCATCACCTCAGAAAGATTTTCATCTTTAATACTTGTCATTCATGTAAAAGGGCCCAGATAAAAACAACACAACACTTGAGACTGCTGTGACTTCAGCAGAAATGTGGAGCTTTTGAGATGAGCTGAGAAAATTACCAGTGGCCAAAGGAAGCTGCATGAATGAAGATTTTCTGTTTTGGTATCTACACATTTCTGTATTTCATGGGTAGTCATAGAGTCCCCATTCCTACCATGTAAGAGGGCCATCATCTTTATCATATTTATCCCCATCAAACTGCTACAAAACAAACAGTACCATTACCATTATTTTGCAGATGAAGAACCAAGGTACAGAGGAATAAAATGATTTACTGGAGGGCACAGGGAAAGCCTGTGCAAAGGAAGGAGGTAAGTCAGGAACTGCTGACCTAATGCTCTGAACTCAGTCAGGTAGGCCACAAAAAGTAAGAAAAATATCCTGTGTCCTGAGATCTGAAATGCAGCCCAGTGTAGCTCCATCAGCTGAGGAAAGCCATGTCACTTCACTGCTGCTGGGAGTCTGGATTGTTGCTGACAATAAGAGAGTCACATTTTTATTCAGCCTTCTCTACTCACAAAAAAACCCAACAAAAACTAAGAGAAGAAAACACCTTTTGTTCAATTCTCTCCTCAGCAAGAAAAAATTGACAGCAAGCCAATTATCCTATAGTTAAGAGGTCCAAGCAAGGTTATGCTGTTAGCTGAATTTTGGCATGCTAACATACTTTAATAGAGATGGTTAATGCAATTATGCCTACATCCTTACAGAGATTAGCATGTTGATTTAGTTCCTACACATTACAGGGATCAGATTGCAAAATTCAAGCTGTTGATTAGCATGGCCTTAGAGGACCTGCTTGAGTTCAAAATTCTGCTGCTGTAAGCCCTGGAGAAAAACTAATAAAATATTTTTTCCCAAAGATCATACAGTCCCAATGGGCAAGAGAAAGAGTAGGTGAAATGGGAAGATCAGTATTAATAACAAAAGTGGAATTATCCCACAGGAGGTGGGGTAGGTTAATCAAAAATGGAAAAGCAAGACTGTAGTGAAAGAGAAAGCTAAATCCCAATGACCAGCAGAGTATTTTCATTACAGCTTTAAATTTCCAGCTGTGATGAGAAACAGAGAAGAAAAAACAATTGGGAACAAAACCATAGATGCAAACAGAATCTCTCCCCAAGACCAGTGTGCCATCATTTCTGACTTTGCCAGAGCATGGCAATGCAATGGTGTGGGATTATTAAACTGTTTCTCATGGCAAAGGCACCCCATTATCCTCATCAGAAATATATCAGTATATTTGTACATCAGCCAGTTACACATAGGAGCTCCCCATCTCACAGATACCAACAGGCCCTTCAGTGATGGGATCTGTGAAAATTCTGCTGACATTTCATGATAGCCTAGAAATAAACAGGACTAAAGGAGATCACAGGAAACAGAGCCTGCCCTCTTCTTTCTGCCAACGCTCTTCCCATCTCTTTATTCCCAAATAAACAGTGGAAATGACTGCCCACATGACCAGAGGGTTCATATCCCAGCTCACACAGCACACCAGAGTAGTTTAAATGTCAATAACAGTCTCTAAATAGCACAGTGCTTCTGTGCAGTCATCTCTCATGGTAGGGGTGTGCCCTGGGCTTCCTCCTGCTGTCTCATTCACATCTGAGCTCTCCTCCCTTCTGAAAGAACCACTGAAACTTCCTTATGCCAGTGATCCAATTACCCCGTTTATCCCTTCCTACAACAAATCAAATAAAGGATGGAAGTTATATTCATTTTTAATCCAGATGATTTTTCCTCCTGATGCCTTGATTTAATTAACCAACAATTGAATTAAGGGGTAATCACCACAGACTCTCTTCCGCTCACCATCCCCTCCTTGCTCATGGCTGATGTTAGCAGAGCTGCACCAGTGATATAATGCAATTTAAAGATTCTTCCATTATCTTACTTCCTTCGGCACCAAATCTTCACATCAAAAGCTATTTGCACACTGTGAAATTAAAAGAACACTCAGCAGATAACCATCATGTTCTGTCTTTCACTTGCTAACTGCTCCTAGGGTTATTAAAATTAAAGAATATGTAAAATGACACTCTTTACTATCTATATTTATAATTCAGAGCATAAACAGTCTGGTCTTTTTTAATTTTACTATTTTCAGTGTTTAGGATCCAGCTTGTCACAGATTTCAGTGGCTGTCAAGAAATAGCCTAAATAAAGTGGAACCACAGAAATATAATACTTAGAGCTTTATGAAAGCTCTGTACTACATTGAAATCATATTACAGAAGGGACTTAGAGCATTTCAATGCCCCTCTAATAGTCTAAAGTACCTCTTCACTTACAATCTCTTTATTTTTAGACTTGGGGATTATATTACACACACATAGACAAGACTGCAGGATCAAGTCTTAAATTTGCCATTTTTCTCAGTGTCTCAGAATCTTCTGCCTCTGTAGCAACTGCTTTCCCATTTTATCTGTTTACAGGGAAATTAACTTCTCTTTTTGTCCTAGACTTTCCAGCATTTTGCATTTAACGCAGAACTTGCATTACACAGGCATCAAGATAGCATAATAAATGTGCCTAACATCCTCCTCCAATGCCCTGGAAAAATTCTGAATGCTAAATCCTCCATTAATGCATTCAATTTGTGTCTGATGCATTAATATTTGCAATTCAAGGGGGGCAAAAAAAGTGCTGTGAAAATAAGTGCCATATTTCAATCCAAATCAATTTGTTTGTAATATTTGTAGTCTGGGTCACTCTACAAATTGAATTAATGATTGATTATTGTGGTAGCTTAGATGTAGCATTATATGTGAGATCAACTGTCTTTCTTCTCACACTGGAACCCAGATTAATCTTTATTTACCTCCATACTGTGAGTTTTATCATAAAGATGCCCCATTAATGGAGTGGCCTAACCCCCATGGGTAATTCCCTTTATTCACAGGAAGCAGGTGTGAATTATGTGATTTTCTCCCCAGGATGACACCATTTATGTATCTGTATTACTGGGAGAAAGGCACAGCCAGGGGAAAGCCTCCATTACGCTGTAAACTTTAGGATGTTTTATCTCTTGTTAAAAAGAAACCATCTCTGAGATTAAAGAAGCTGTTGTTTAATACTTGGGGAACATAATGTTGAAGTTTATGATAGGTAATAGTGATATTGTGCTATTGCTTATGAAGGGGGAATATAAGTGAAAATAGCACCTGAGCAATGATGACACATAGAGCAATTTCTACACGGCCACATAGGGGGATGAATAAAAAGATGACACAACCTAAAAAATCATGTTGTCACAAGAACAAAGGCATAGCTATTGTTCTTGAACAGATTTAGGCCAATTGTTTAGATCCTCCTTACAATGGAAATTACAGCAGGAAATCATATGGTTGCAGTTCTTTCTTTGATTCTGCTGGAGAGGTTTTTTCACCCTAAAAAGGGGATAACATGGTTTATTTGCTGGGAAAAGCTGAGCACTAATGGACCTAGGTGCTATTCTGAGCTACATTTCAAAGTTAGGGCTGCCACAAACAACCAGCCTTTTTAAAGGTGTTTCACATCATCCTTTAAGAAAGAAAAACATGAAGGGCTAAAGTTTCACATTCATTAGGGGGAAAAAACCCTCTGAAGCTCTGAGTTAAAGAACTCTGATCCATTTACAAGCCAGAGGAGAGGACTGGACCTGCTGAATCACTTCCTGCAGCATCTGGCACAGTGACAGGGGAGCATTAGCTGGGTCTGATGCCAATTACTGTCTGAGGGCTCAGATCAGAGACCCAGCAGCCTGTTGGTCTCTCAAGGAAAATGTTTTTGTAGGAGACCCAGAGGCAGAACTCTCCCTAGAGGGAATATATTCACAGTCATGTATGGAAGGAATCACCAGCTTTTTAAATAAAAATATATTTGCCACTCCAAACTCCCAATCACCAGCTCAAATAAAAGCCAGGCAGAGCTGCCCTTAATCACCATCAGGGATCCTCATATCCAGATTTCGCCAATTCTCAGCAGAGACATATTTTTTCCTGCAGCACACAAGAGCTTTGCAAAGTACTGCTTTCCCCATTCCTTCAAAAGTATAAACATTTTTTTCTTCACAATGTAAAGCTGACAGTGAATTTGAAAAAAAAAAAAAGAAGAGAGTATTTGGGTAAGAGTAGGATACATTGTGTACATATAAAGATATAAAATCATATTGCATAAATATACATATAACATAGAATCATAGTATCATTTAGGTTGGAAAAGACATCTGGGATCATCAAGTTCAACCATTAACCCAACACTGTCAAGTTCATGTCCCCAGGTGCCACCTCCACATATTGGATGAGTGAATGAGAATATCAGTCACTGATTTTACAGCTGTGCTCTTTATTTATCTCATAAAATCCTTTAAAATAAATTAGTAATAACGTGGAACTTCTTTTCAAATATTTCAAAACCCTAAATTAATGATATAAATTCTGAAGTTACTTCATCCCCAGTGAAAAGACAAAGCTCTAAGAGCAGGACAGCAGGTTCAGAAGAGTTGTGTTAGGTACCAGAACTACTTCTAACATTGTCCAGACTGAAAATTGGAATGACAGGCACAGCACAATTGCACTCACAGGAATCCAGACAGGAGCATGAGATTCTCACAACTATTCTTGTCAAAATCACTGCAGGGATCTTTAAGAAGCAGTCAGGGTTTCAGTTTTTGTCCTTCAGTGAGGTACTGGGCCCAATTTGCTGAACACAACTCTGCTACAGAATCAGGAGCAAAAAGTGCTATTTTGTGCCCAAATTCCATCTTACAGGTTTCCCACAGAAGAGTTTTCAAACAGCTCATCCCTTTCATAACAACAATCTGGACCACAGAGCCTCAATGAAGAAATTCTATAGTTTGTGGTTTTCTGATTAACACAAGAAAACCCTGAAATTATTTGAATCAGAGACAAGCAGAACTGTGCAGTGTTGTAGAAAAGGACCCAATGAACAATGGAAACCTCAAAAGGTAACATAAATACATGAATATCTGCATGGATGACATGCTCACATGCAGGGCAAGGAGGTGATCCAAGACAGCCAGGATGACTTCACAAAGGGCAAATTGTGCCTGACAAATCTGGAGGTTTACATTGGATATGTGATGCCATTTGGTTTCTGCCTTTTTTTCTTTTAGATGTTCCCTGTACTCTTTGCACATATATTTGCAGCTCTGTAGCCTATTGTATCAATAGCTCGTTTTTCCAGTGCTTTTCCATGGCCTTTCCCTGGGCAGAAAGACAAAACAAATTCCAGAGCTCCAGGCCCAGGGGGGCACAAGGCCCTGTCCTGTCTCGGTTCTTCCTGGAAACCAAGGCCAGAACAACTCTGAGGTTCATTTTCATAAACAAAGCACAGCCAGTGCTGAGAGGGGGCTCCAGGGAAGGGGCTGGACCTGGGGGGGAATTGAATCACCATTTGCCCTCCTAATTGGTGCTTTTAATCAATTATGCTGATTTCCTAAAAGCTATAAATATGTACTCACCCCTGGAGGGGGTGGGCTGTTATGGACACCTTTCCATCACTGCTCCTGAAGGCCTTCAAAATAAAGATCCCCTTTTATATCCCCTCCTTGCTAAAATGACCTCAAGTTTCTTTTCCAGGTTGGGGGAAAAGGCAACATATGAGGAAAAACTTCTTCAGGGAGATGGTGGTCAGGCACTGGAACAGGCTGCCAGGGAAGTGGTTGAGTTGCCAACCCTGGAAGTGCTCAAAGAAAACAATGTGGATGTGGAACCTGGGGACATGAACTTGACAGTGTTGAGTTAATGGTTGGACTTGATGATCCTAGAGGTCTTTCCCAGACTAAATGATCCCATGTTTCCATGTTATATGTATATTTATGTAAGAGGATTTTATATTTTTATATGTACAAGTTTACGTTCATAAATACATATTTTTGCCCATATATTTACATGAAGACTCACACATACATATGCCTATATATAATGTATAAAATATATCTTTTGTTAGCTTTTCAATGCTTTTCCAGCCAGAAACCTTTAAGGGGTAAAAAAAATGTCTTCTCTTAAATGGTTCTTCTCTTGCCAGTTCCCTTAAGATGCAGCATATTGATGGGAGATGTGAACAGGGACAGGAAATGCCATCAGGATATGCTGTTGGAAAGCTGAGGTCTTGCACGACTCTCACTGAATTCCTAAGCAGGCAATGTCTTTGAGGGACCTTGGTCTCATTTTGGGTACACTCAGCTCTGTGTGAAACTCCCATCTCCAGCACATGGCACATCCCCTGCACAGCCTCCATCTCAGACTCCAGGAGATCCCAGAAAATCCTGATTTATTTTGTGGCAGCCTAATGAATGGGGTCAATCTGCCATTGGTAAAGCTCTCCTGACACCAATGGAGTCAGAGCAGGAATTAATTTGGTACTGGAAGCTAATTGCAATGTGCCATTCTTTCATGTGTGAGATAGAGATGGAATAATTTAGATAGTTACACATCTTTGCATGATTAAATAAACCAAGAATATGAAAGAGTTAGAGAGCATATGGCAAAAAGAAAAATACATATTCTATCCTAATTATTGTCTGCCAAAAAAATCAAATTAATTGACAGTCATAAAATTATGTACAACAGGCAGCGGACAATACCAATAAGAGGGGAAAAAACCCAACTGCAAACCAAACACCACCCCATGCATTTTTGTAGAGAAACCAGAGGTCACTGCAGGAGTTTTGAAATCTCTTCTCAAAACCTGAAGGGTTCTGAAACACCTTAAAAAGCCCACCCTGCCATGCTGTCTCTTCATTCCAAATTTACTTTCAGTTCTGCAGCCTTGTGCTCCAAAAGATGAACTTGGGAGCAGAGGCTGCTGCAAGTGAGGCAGCACTCATCAGTCTGCCTGACAGAAATCACCACGGAGGAGATTGGATCCTTTCCCTTCCAAAGCTCACAATTTACAGCCCAATTTCAGAGCTCAGCACAGCCTCCCTCAGTGCTGCCTGCAGGACTGGCCTTTCCCTTCCAGGGGCCTGGCTGTCCCTCTGCTGAGGCAAAAAGAGACAATGGCACTGTTCTCTCTTTGTCACACGTATTCCCCACCAGCAGCACTGCCTCAATGCCAGAATCTCTGCTCCTCCCAAGGCCTGGGGGAGCAGCAGAGGCCACAGCAGGAAAGCCCAAGGTGCTGCCAGCACACCCCCATCAGACAGGTGGTGGAACCATCAAACCTGGGAGGAGGGACAGGGACACAGGACATGCCCTTGGAGCCTCAGGCCTTTCCAGAAACACCTTGTGGAAACCCCCTGAGCCAGAAATGGGGCTGGCCTTGGTGGCCTGAGGGACTCTGCCTTCCTTCTTCTTCCAGAGATTCCCTGCACAGGAGCGGGGGCACCATCTGCCAGCTTGGATCACACCTTCCCTGCTCCCAGAGACCCCCGTGGGCTCTGGAAATCAAAGAGCAATGAGCTCTGCTGTACAGCTGCAAAAGCAGCACCCAAAACCTGCTAAAAATGCACAGTGAGGCATTTTTTTTCAGATGTGTATGGCAACAGATGCTTCAATTATTTTATTTGAAGAAAACAAACATAAAGTAGAAAATTGGATTAAAATTACTGCTTTGCTTACAAGGTTAAAGCAGTCAAAGGAAAGGAAATTCAGGCTGCCTGTGAACCCTGAAATGGTTCAGTTCTTGAATTACCCAACATGATGCTTTTCCCAGGGGACCCTTCATGGTTTTCCCCATCAGTGCACGACTTGAGCACACAAGGGAAGGCTGAAGAATGTACAGATGTTGCAAAATCTTGTTACTCCTAAATTTTAGGCACCTCACTCAGTAACACATGAGCTTTGGACATGCTTTTAACATGCTTTGGGTGCTATTTGGATGGTGTTTCCTTATGGACAGAATAATACAGGTACAAAAAATCATAACCATTCCTCAGATGTAAGACAACTAAAACTACCCATAGATTCCAAGTAGCCATCTAAGAAAAGAAAAACAAAAATCTGGAAATTAGTCTTGCTCCATCCAAACAGATTTTTTTTCATCTTCAAGATGAAGAAATCGTTTTATATTCTACAACTTGTTTTCAGGCTGGCACATGGAACCAGTCCTGGCTCAACCTCAGAGCCAGAAGCACAGCTGGAAATCTGTGGTACTTTGTATGGTGACAGAGCAAACAAAAGCACACATCTCCCCCAGGATCAATGCAGCTGGAAATGGTAAGAGACAGGCTCCTACAAATGTGTTCTCCATCACAAGCACCTTCAGCTGTACTGGCTGAAACACGTGGTTTTGGGGACTGGTGTCTGCTTTCCAAGTTTAGTGTTGCTTCCACATATCAGCAATCAAAGGACAACGTTATTAGCATTTAAAATAAAAATAAAAATTTAGCATTTAGAATAAAAATCAGGATATAAGAGGAGTGCTTACACTGAAATGTCAGTCAGCACTTGCCATGCCCTTTGCTAGATTTTTGGAGCTCCTGGTTCAAAGGGTTTAGGATGAACATCTGTAAGGGGGGGGGGGGTTCAATCATCAAAACATTTTAGTATGTTACATTTCAGTGTTCAGGAAGGGTCAGCCAGGGGAAACGTCCAGCCTTCCCTTTCCTTTTGCCCACACCTTGTGAATTTTCACTCACACCTTGTCAAGAATTGTTTCCTCCTGTCCTCACACAGGGATGCTGTGGTGGGCTGAGCACTGGCCAAACACCAGTGCACCCACTGAAGTTATTTACTCATTTTCCTCTGAGAGATAAGGATTAGGAACACTTAGGAACACTAAGGAGGAGGGCAAAGCAGGCTCGAAACTTTAAAGGGTATAAAGAAAGCTTTATTAACAGAATTAAAAGAAGACTAATAAAAACCAGAACAAACCATCAGAACGATTTTCCTCCCTTCACTCTCCTTTCCCACTGACAACATAAAGAGACAAAACCTGGGATCCTCAGTCAGTTTGCCATGTCTAAAATAAATCTTTTCTTCAGTTCATTTAGGGAGAGGACAGATGCATCCTACACACAAGCAGGACCCACTGAAAAAACCCAACAACCACCCAACCTTCTTGACAAGAAGAACTTCTAGGGGAAAAAAAAAACCACAAAGAGAAGGAAGAGAAGAAAAGAAGAAGAAGGTGTTACTTACTGGTTAGCACAGTGATTGATCTTGCTGACTTGGACACCATATTTGAGTTCACTACCAAGAGAGTCACTATGTAATACAGGCCATGGTATTTGGCATTAAAAACCACAGGGGCAGGTAAAGTGCTATTGAACTCGTCGAACTGGAAGAAGTAGTTCTTGGATTCTCCAGCTATCTTCACAACATAGACAGAGGAGGAGCTCACCACATCTGATGCCTCCAGGGACACAATGATACAATTGTCTTCTCGGACAGCAACTTGGAAAGGTTCTGCATTCTGCAAAAGGAGAATGAAGAGTTTGTTGAAGTGAAATCTAGCCTTTTACTTTCACCTATTTCCCTTGTTATTCATAAGATACTCATGTTATATTTGCAATAAAGTTGAATCTTACATTCTACAAGAGAGCAAGCATCAAACAGGAGCAATTATTCCAGGCTACAATTCACAGTCAGAAAAAGTCCCCAGGTGTCTTATTATCACAGGCCAGTCTCTGCAGCAGAGCTGGATCCTGCTGGCTGTTTTCTGATGCTCCAGATACTCCATTCCTTACATCCTGAGGAATAAAGCCTCTGTCATCCTTTCATGAGGAAAGGTGAAGTAGAGCAGAAGAAGGATGAGATTGTTAAAGGGTATCAGGGGCAAGAGGACTTCTAATAAAGCCTCAAAGTCATTTAAATCCCAAAAAAAGAGGTGATTAAATCAAGACTCTTTTATCTTGCAGAAACAGGATCATATATTCCTCAGTGCAATATATTCTGAAAGTCTACAACTGAAGAATAATTTTTGGCACAGCCTAAGCTTTTCCAAATATGCCCATCCCAGCAAGTACCAAGTGATAAGGAACTCTCACCACCATGGCCATAGTTTTGGCTGGCACTTTTCATTTCCTAAGCTACAGCATTCAATTTTCAATATTCTTTTTATTAGTAGTAGAGAGAAAGGAGCAATTTAACCTTGTTTTCATATATCATAAACATGTTAGGTCATTGCCAGCTGAAAACACTTTCCTTTTTATTAATTTCAAACCAGCTGTCAGGAGAAGCACTTGTTCTCTACAGGAATTTCAAAACAGATTCATGATAATTAATGAGAAGGAAAAGTTCAAGCTTACATTAAGAGTTGCCTTTTTGTTTATTAGATCACACCACAGCTTGTAATTTTTTACCCCCATGAAAACTGTAATATCTGGTATTTTCAGTTCCCAACTCCACAGTATTTCTTTTTTTTTCATATTTCATGGGCTGAGAGATTTCAGGGAAAGGTGGAAAAGCAAGGTTAGTTTGTAACTTATTCAATGAAGTTGTTTCTGTACCAGGGAGAGCTGGAGACCTCGTTCAGAGATTAATTCTAGTAGCCTGGCTACCTCCTATCTTCTTGTGGCTTTGTTTAGTGAGATTTTTCCATGAAAACAGTATTTCTGGGATTTATGCTGCAAGAACCAGGATCCCCATTTGAGATTCATACATAAGGTGCTGCCAACTCCTGGAATTCAAAAAAACACCCCAACAAAAACATCAGCCAAAAAAAAAAAAAAACAAAACAACCAAACCCAACAACTACAGCAAAAATAAACCCACCAAGGATAAATAATTGTTCTAGAAATGTAAGATTTAAAACAGCAGCAGTTTATCTTTACTTTTATTCATATTATCATTGGGCTTTGACATTTACAGTGTACCTAAGGTTGTATCACCAGAGGCAAAGCCACAGGCTTGAGACAAAGGCCCTGAGCAAACCCTGATCCTACAGGAGAACAAGGCACAAAGCACATAATCACTCCAACCCAAATAGGATAACCTGTCTAGACAGCTCCAAGCCTGAGATTAAAAATAGAGGCAATGCAACTTCAGCTGCTGATTTCAGGTTTGCTTTAGTTAGTCTTTCAAAAAACTACTTTTAAGCTGTTGAAATTGTATCTGCCAATGTTATCAATACAGAAGTCTGGGTAATTTCTCACAGATGGCAAAGTGATTGCTCCAAAAGGCTTACAGTGTGAAACTACAACTACATAAAAGCTTCCAGGTGTTTTCCTCATCTGATTTCAACAGGCTTACCCTTGAGCAGATCAAAGTACTCTATTCCAAGTGGGTGTACTTTGCCTTAAATCGCAGTCTAGCATTTGGATTCACACAGATTCCAACCTTTAACTGGGGATTATGCTTAGATCTGGTCAAAACCAAGCAGAGGTTCTCTTATCCTTCTTCCTCCCTATTTTCTTTCCACTAAGAAAATATGGAATCAGTCCTACTTCAGCCCTCCTGCAGTGGGGGAAGACAGGAGAAGGAAGGCACAGACGAGCTGGATTTCCAAAAGCACATGCACTATTGTATCACAGAAGCCATGGTTACCTTCCAAGACCAAGCAAGCACTCAGCAAGGTTATTTCTGCATTTCAAGCTTGAAGTTCATGTATAATCCCACAGAAGTCTGTGGGTTTTGACCTTCCACAGATTCACACTTGAATGTTTCACTGCAGGAAAAAGAATGGTGTTATCTCTAAAATGATTCTGGCCTTCCCTTGGCCTTGGCACTGAACTCCACAGTACCAGCTCCACGTGCCTACCTTGCCATGAAAAGCCAGCCAAAAGTGCCAAATGAATTTGTAGGTGCCAACAAACATTTCAAAGCAAGTTCCTCTTGCTGCCTGTACTATAAATCATTTTGCTATGCTAATCAAGTCCAGCTGGAAATTAAGCATATAATTGCAGAGTCATGGACATTCCTAGGATATAATTAGATGCTTTCAGGGAATGCTCATAGGGGTTGTGATTTTGTTCTTTGATTCTTCCATGGGTATTGTATTAACCATGATAAAGACTGTACTTTTATTTTTTCCCTTAATGTTGTCGTGAATGCACAGCAAGCACCATCCAGCAAATGATTCACGAGCCTTCTCCAGCAGTTCTCACACAATTAGCATTCAATGCCTTTGCTTGCTAATGAAAACCCTCAGAGCCATGCTATTGTTACGTATGACAACACCTGTCTGGGGTAAATTGCTTTTTTTGAGTCTTTTATCACCTTCAGCACATGGGGATTGTAAAATATCTTCCCTCCTCCGTGTGCCTGTGTCCAGATACCTGGAACCGCTGCTGCCATGATGCATTTTTTGAGGGCCATGATGCATTTTTGGAGGGCCATGATGCCATGATGCATTTTTTGAGGGCCATGATGAATTTTTTGAGGGCCATGACACCACAATGCATTTTTTTAGGGTCACGATGCATTTTTTGAGGGCCATGATGCCATGATGCATTTTTGAGGGCCATGATGCATTTTTTGAGGGCCATGATGCATTTTTTGGGGGCCATGATGCGTTTTTTGAGGGCCATGATGCATTTTTTTGAGGGCCATGATGCCACGATGCTTTTTTTGAGGGCCATGATGCATTTTTTGAGGGCCATGATGCATTTTTTGAGGGCCATGATGCATTTTTTGAGGGCCATCTCTTTAGCAGCCCATGCAGCCCATCACTGTGCCCACCTGCAGGATCCATCCCTCTCTTGACTGTTCCCTTTCCGGTGATTCTGTCCCTCTCCCACACCTCTGTGTGCCCACAGGCTTTTCAACTGCTGCACACACAGGACACATGGTTTGTGGGAAACATCTGTTGTTTATTATCCATTGGCTCTTGAAATAACTTTTATCCTTTAATTTCATCTTCTTAGACTGGAGTGGCAGATAAGAGATCAATAGAAAGATTTGGCAATTAACATATCATGAGATAAAATCATTGATCTCCCTTGGAATNGACCTGTCTGCAAACAGAGGGTATTGTTTAATCAAAAGGGGGATTACCTTCAGTCGGCCATGCCATTGTTTTCCAGTTGTTCAGTAACTGGGACTTGGTATCTCAAAGCTTGTCTTCATTTCAATTTCACTATTCTCAGCATCTTTTGCCAGATCATATTTATAAGGCTTTCCTATTTCATCCTCCCCAACAATATGGATTTCACTTGGGCAGTGCTTGAAAAGAACAGCTCATTCTGCTCATCCTTTCTTCAAGTTGTCCAAGGTGAGGGTTCCCAGCCAGCACAGGGCTTGTGGTTTTGGAAAGAAAAAACCTGAGTATTTTCTCTAAGCGCCACTGGAAGTGACAAACGTGCCCCATTTAACTAGATTGTAAAGCCAGTGTGTCTTAAGACTGACAGCATCAGTATGGTAAATACACATTTCATTACTTCTGGTCAGCTGCCCCCAGGATTTAATTTGCTGGTGTCACAGCTTGAGCGGCTGTTTCATGCCTGTGGGGAAATTTGGCAGGGCTTGTGCATTCAGAACCAAATGATTAGCTCCAACTTCCTTCCTAGTTTATCATTACAAGCTCGTGCCACGATAAAGCACTTAGGAAAAAAAAAAAAAAGAAGGAGGGGGAAGTAAATCCCCCACCGTGATGCCCGTTCACAGCCATTCCCAGCGCAGGGATGAGTCATGGCAGTGGAATTTCCAGCCAATAACCAGGTTCCAATTAAAATAAAAAGGAAGGGGAGGCAAGGAGATATACAACATGCCAAATAAACAATATCCACGGAGTAATAGGAAAATAAATGGTGTGCAGCACAGCTCAGAGCCCTTTTTTCAGAAGTTTATATCCTCGGTTTATTTCCACATAACAGAATGAGTTTTGCTCATGAGGAAGAGAACAAAGTTGCAAAACAACTCCTAATTTTAAGTACTCCAGGTTTTGAATGGCTCATTCTGAGCCACATCGTGCCAGAACCCAATTACCAGAAGTGCAAGCAGTTACAAGTTGTGCTGACTTTCAGAGGAGCTGTGGGCACTCATCAGCTCTGTAAAATCAAAGTACTGGTAACTGCATCTCATTATCTAATGCCAGACAAGTGGAACTGAAATCCCAAACAAATCTGATTTTTGTCAGCTATTGCAGAGTAAATCCTGCAGCATCACAGCATTTTCAAAGTGGACATGAAATCCCAAAGCAGGAGGAAATTTTAAAGCTATGAAAATCTACTTCTTAGGTAGCATTAGGATCACCTACAGGATGATGTTGGACAAAAATAACATCAGTGCCAGTGCAAGACAATATTGAACACTAAACCCAGACCTTTTGGATGAAATATTGGCAATTTTGTGAATGATTCTACTACACTCAGATACTCATATTTTGTCCCGGTGGTCAATAATGCTAATTTCATTCTAAATCACACAGTGACTCATTCTCACCACGATTCATCTTACTTAATCTTGGGTACTTAAATGGAATGACTAAGCCAGGATGACCTTTTCAGACAGAATACCTGTGGATTCATCTCAGACTGGAATTACTTCTGAAAATGCACTAAGCAGCCTAAGGACTGATGGTCCCAGCTTGGCAATATTCCTGCAGCCCTCTGTCACTGGGTGCAGAGTCCAAGCCTCAGAAAAAAGACAGGACTGAGATCCAGATTTCAGGATCTTGGCCTCTGCTACAGTCTTGAAGTGGTAGCTCCACAGAAAACATATAAGAAATAATTATTATTACAAAACATGCTTTCTTGGAACTGCTAGCTATCATTATTAACTCCTAGAGTTTAAACAAAACAGGTAAAGACATCCTTGCAGAGCTTAGGGAAGTACATCCTCAGCTTTCCATGTGTTCCAGTGAATTCTGGAGCAGGCACAGACTTGAGTGCTGACTGCAACAGGATTGCTTGAAATGATCTTCAGAAGTGTGAGCAAAAATGTTACAGCCTCGTGACAAAAATGTAAAGGCTTTTGGAAAATAAGGATATTTATCTCTGGGACTTCTGTTCTTATCTACACTTTCCCACAGGTTGTGTAAAGATCATCCCTCAATAAATACTCTTCAGAAGGAAATTCTCCACAGGAAAAATGCAAATCCATACAGTCAAGATTTTCCATGCAAAAAGGAATATTTTAACATGCAAAAAGACAGCAAAAGCTGCAGCTCTCAATAATTTATGGTTTGTGATTCAGGTTAACACATCCTTTCTGGCATTCTGCTCTATGAATAGTGTCCTCAGCCCTGGTGCTGTTCTGAGTCTCAAAAAAGCCAGCAATAACAATCCACTGGTCATATTTTATAAATGAGCTCCCACATTTCTTTGCTCTGGGAGATAACTCTAAAGAAACAAGTATTTTTTTCCCATCTCTGCCCACAAATGCAGGACACGGGGGTGGGTTATTTTTTAAGCAAACATCATTATGGCATGTGCAGCCCACCAGGTTTTGCTGCCATTCTGAATTTAAATAACCTGGAAGGAAATATTTCCCCACACAATCAGCTGCTACTACAGCAGCATTAAGTAGGTGCCAGAATGCTAATTTCAGTGAGGCTAATATCACACTTCAAATGTCCAATACTTAATAAATTATTGCTTAATATATACTTCTAGCCCATCTTTCTAGTGCAGAAGGCAAAACTAAATCACAGTGATCCAGAGATCTTGATGTCAACAAAGTTTAAAACTAAATTAGGACTTCTAGGATTGCATTTGATCCTGGTGCACCCCAAATACAACAGGAATTCACATCCAGGCAGATACAGTTTGGTTTCTCTCCACTCTAGAATTGTAGATTTTCCCTAGTACTAAAATTATGTCAAAAAAGCATAATTCTGCTGGAAGAAAATATTATTAATATATACAGAAATATAAATACAAATATAAATATATACATATACATATACATATAAGTATAAATATACATATGCATATGAGTATAAATATAAATGTAAATATAAATATATGTTTTATTATTTTTATAATTTTATTATTTTCCCTTCCCCAACTCAGATCTTTATGGAGCCTCTGCAATTAAAGTTCAGCCATCCCTTGTGGATGCAGCCAAACACATGCCAGAGGAACCTTGTGCTTTAATTAAAATGCATCTTCCCTCTTGAGCCTGTGTGGGAATAACAGAAAATGAAAAAGGGCATAGGAAGGAGATCATATTGCCTGAAATCCCTTAATTCTACCCAAATGGCCCTTCTCCAGTCAGTACTTGTTTTCTGGGACAGGAATGGGAGCAAATTCCTGCCTGAACCAATGCAAAATGATCAGAGCTGAACATCTGCCAGGTGGGAGGTGTTTGGTGGATCCCCTGCTAAACTT
The DNA here is from genome assembly GCA_013400955.1 of Drymodes brunneopygia. Taxonomy (NCBI): domain Eukaryota; kingdom Metazoa; phylum Chordata; class Aves; order Passeriformes; family Petroicidae; genus Drymodes; species Drymodes brunneopygia. The sequence goes on along the minus strand of VZTZ01049076.1, from coordinate 65,538 downwards.
CAAAAAGAGCAAGGAGGGGGAAAGGAAGAGAAGGATTCACTTCATGTACACATTCTCCTAAAAATGTACATTCTCCAGCAATTAACAATAAATGCTCTCCCACAGCATCCACAGGGCAAAACACCTGCAGCTACAATTCACTGTCCTCAGGGGGAAGGAGGAACTGAACCTCATGGCAAGGCTGAAGGAGAAGGCAGAGTGAACAAAAGGGTGACAAATTAAGGTAAATTTAGATGAATTTGAATTATTAGAAAGAAAACTCTCCTTCCATGGTGCGAAATAATCTCGAGGTGTCTTGCATTGCAGAGTGGGAGATGAGAAGGAATACTGGGGGTGTGGGGTTTGGTGATGAAGGACAAATTCATTCATGCTGTTCAGTCCTTCAGCTCCCAAACTGTGCATTCACCCCTGCCAGCAATGGAAGTCTGTAACAGAAACTTCTGATGCTGAAAGGTGACACACAGAAAATTCCTGGTGTTCAACAGAACGGAAGGCTGATGTTGCATCATGAGAAAACCATTCCAGCACTGCTGTGCAGCTGAGAGGAACTGGGCTGGAGTCAGCTGAACTTCATATTAAAAGCTTTGGCAGAGAGTGGGACATGCTATATATATATATATGTATAGAACATAATATAAATGTGACTTAAAATATAAACATATAAAAGTATAAACTCAAGAGCAGGTTTATTTTGTTTTCTATTTCATGTTTTGCACTTTGATTACCTTGTGGTGTCCCTGTGTTCTCTAAACTGGTAAGAGATGAACAGACAAAATGCTGAGATTTTTTTTTTTTTAGTAAAAAAAATCTAACCACTGAGCCTGGTGGGTGCTACAAGGGTGAAAAATGTCTCAATTTTGAATTGACAGGGTGCATATATACCCTTCATATGTGCACAAGTGCAGTAGTTCTTAAAGGCAGAATGCAATGCTTTGCTGCTTGCATTATCTATAAAGAGCACAGCTGGGAGGAAATTAAGAATTCTCACTTGTCAGAGAAATTGGAGACCAAAGTGATTATCAAATTAATTTGTAACCACAAAGCAGTGTAAGGGAAAATGGTGGAAGAGAACAAGACTTTCTGTTCCCCCTCCATGTTAATCTATAATAAGAGAACAAACTAGACACAATGAATTTACTTGTAGATAGGGGCTATTCCAGAATCCTAACTCTTTGTTCCACATCTGCAAGAGTTTTTAAGGGGGATTAGGCACCAAAGTGCTCTTAAGTATTGTCAAAGTTCTGAGACTACTAGAGAGGTTCTGAAATTTGAAATTGGGACACATTCACAAAAAAGAAAAAACAAAAATGAAAAAGAAAAAAGACTTCTGCTCCAAATCTGGTTCTAGAAAACCTAAGTTTAAATCCGGGTCAGCACCTGGATTCCTTTTTCATATTCTATGTTTGAAAATAACTTGCCACCCTTCTTCCCTGAGCCATAACCATAACGTGACTATGGCCATCCCTGAAAGATTTCTTACTCAGGTTCAAGTGAAGGTTTATTTTCTTTTCAGATCCAAGTGGAACATCATGTTCTGCACTTTGATTACCTTGTGGTGTCCCTGCGTTCTCTAAACTGGCAAGGGATGAACAGACAAGCTGCTGAGATTTTCTCTTTTTTATATATGGTTTCTGAAGATATAAATATATTTGAAGGTGAATGGTATTTCTTCTTGCTAAAGTATTTGCTGTGGTAAAGTGTGTATGTGTGTGATTGATTGTTTTGCTTGGTAGGGTTTTTTTTGTTTTTTTCTAAGCTGTGCTCAAAGGGAAGCAAGCTGACAGTGCCATTTCCCTGATTACCAGCAAGAGATGTGCTCTGTAACTCTGTACAGCACAGGGTCAACTGCAAACCCACACACAACATTTCAATCGTGGCTACAGCCTGATTTTCAAATCATTCCTAGCGTGGCTTTAGGCTCAGCTCAGCCATTTGTACTGATCTGACAAGTTCACAGCCACAGAAGGATGCTCTGTCACACTGGGGCTGCTCAGAAGTCACAAACACTCCCAAACTCTCCTGCTGCAAAAGCTCATAACTTGTCTCTGCCACCTTCCCCCCAGGGATGGCTCCTGCAGGATTTATTTGCTCCTGTTGTGTCCAGCATTAGTTTTTAGCACACGGGCTGACTTGAAGGAAGGGAATGAGAGGAGTGAATACAAAGAGCTCAGGAAATGGAGTTGAGATTCTCAGCAGCTGGAAAATCCTTCCAGATGTGACAGTGCCAGGGGAGGAGACTGGCCAGGGGACAATGACTGCTGTGCCTGACAGAGGGGTGTCAGTCCAGGTTACTGAGTTTTATAAACCCTTCATGAAACCCATAATTGTGCTGCAATGTCCTCTCCTGGCAGCTTAATGACTTCAACTCACAGAGCAGAATCTTCTGCAACTGTGTTTAACCAGAGTGGAAAAGTGATAATTCCTTCTGCTTCAACTTTAATACACAGTCACCACATTTATGTTTTCTTGTGCTGCCACAAGAACTTGCTTAAATATTCTGCACACTTCTGTGAGTATAACCAACAGGCTAAATATGCTGCTGTCTTCAAAATGAGGACACCTCAAAGACACGTTGGCCAGAACTTCTGTGATGAGACTTCTGTACTTAGTGTGGGATTAATCTGGCTTTGCTTTACTGATGCCTGAAGGAACTTTCGCTTTTTCTCCTAAATACTTTTTACAGTTCCCTATCCCCACAAGTATCAGCAGGCACACTTGTGATGCTTTAGGTTTGAGAACTCAGCCTGGTTTCTGGGTGTCCTGCAGGAGCCCAAACAGCCCAGAGCTGCAGAGTCAGGAGAGCAAACATTCCATTGCTGGGAGAACTCAAGGGCCCCTGGCAGGACAGATTCTGGAAACTGGGAGTGAGCCCAGCCCAGCCCCTGATTGGGCCCTCTTGTTAGATATGCTAATGAATAAGGTCTTTAATTGTACACTCGANGGGGTGGGGGGACATTGTGACTCTGTCACCTGGGTGAGGCAATGCATGGATTGGGATCCTATTAAATACCGAGGGAAACGACCCCCAACCCTCTGACCCTGTCTGGGCTTTGATTTCCTAAGAGCAGGAAAAAGGCATCATTACCACAATAAAAATTGGGTGTGCAGTCAAATCTTATCCTCCAGGTTTCCTCTGTAATCTGTGGGGAGAGGCTGATCTGAAGAATTTGCTTTATCCACTTAACCTTACACAAGCTGCCTTCTGCAGATGCTTGTCTCTCTCTGTGCACCTTCCATTTAAGCATCAAGAGCCAGATGAGACCAGAAACAGCTGTGGATGGTGGGATGGCAGCTGCAACCCAGATTTGTAAAGCCATTTCTATGTATTATGTCTTTTTTTGTCCAAATTGATATGACAAGGTTTAAATTTCGTTTAGCTGTTCTCTTTTTTGGCAGTATAAAAGTGCATGATGGCCATGACTGAGCAAGGCAAATAACTTGAAGCACACAGAAGGTCCTACTCAGCACAAGATGTAAGCATGTCCATAAATCCTTTGCCTCTGTGACAAAGGCAGGCTCTGAGTACAAAGAATCAATCAGGAGATCAAGGTCTCTTTTCTGGAGCTGCCAAAGAGTGATAACCCCCTGAAACTTCCTTCTAATTTGTTTGGAGTCTTTTATGAAGTGAGCTTGCTGAAAAGTCATTCAAAGAACAATAAAATCCTGGTCTCTTAGGTGAGGCTGAGCCCCCTGTTCTGCAGGTTTAGTGTTCTCCTCACAGAAATTATTATTCCTGGCTGTGGCCGTGTGGTTTTTACACTTGGCAGTTATTCAGAGACTGAGAGGGACAAACCACCACAAATAAATTCATCAGCCCAATATCTCAGGCTGAGGCAGCTCAGCAGCAATGGCATGGAGAGCACACACATTAAATTTCTGTCTGGTTTGGCAGCCACGTACCCTGTGAGTGCAGGATTGCAAGAATTAAACTTTTGCCATTAGCTTTCTTTTTAAAATATTTCTCTTTTAATACATGACAGAGCTTTTCGCCAGGCATGACAGTGGCTAGCCAGGCAAGAGCAGGCTTAATAAACTGAGAGATGAAATCAGCTGAGAAAAGGCTGTGTGGAAATTGGCAACGGGAAGTCTGTTCCCAATGACAGAATTGACTATAAAACAAAAATATAAATTTTCAGAACATTGTTCCCTCATTTTCACTCGGGATGCCAGACCTCAGTAGTGTCTTCTGAAAAGGATGAATTTATAAACAGCATGACCTTAAATGAGTCAACATGATCTTTCCCAGACACACACCACAGTAAATATTTACTGAGCTTTATTTCATAGGCATTAACTCATTGCTAATATAAAAAGCTTTCAGGCTGCTGGACAATGCAATATGTAATCCTATCATTCTGACATTTAAGAACATGCACAGTTTAAAAGTAATCATGATTTTCTTTCCTAGTTAGCTTCTAAATATGAGCTCACCATGAATTTGTTTGTGCTGTAATTTTCTTCTTCCGTTTTATGGAGAATTTTTGTTGCCAGTGAAAGGGAAGGATAAGGATGAAGAATGGCGAAATGGATTTTGTTTTCTTTTGCCTTCTATTTAATTCACAGCAAGTAGTGCTTCAATACATAAGCACTGGTCATTTTGTATTATACTAAGCCAGGCAAAAATACATTTAGCCTGGCTATCTCACGGCCATTTGCAGGTTTTAGTATGGTAATTCCTCAATAACTGCAGTGCAAATACACAAATCTCTCTTATCTCATTGAATCCTGCACTTCAAATTCATGCAATCCATACATTGCCTAAGCTCTTACCCAACTCTTTGACTGAACCAAGATATTTTTCATGATCCTCCTGGGAGCATGCCTGCCTGTACTTCAGAATTACAAAACTGACATGGCCCTTTTCTCCTAAATGTGACCATAAAAAGTCACTAAGAAAGTTCTGTAAATGAATATGGTGTCCTGTAACACAGATAAATATCTACAACACCCTTCAAAAAAACAGAGCTGGGCACCAAGGTATTTTTCACCTTAAGTTAAAAGTTCACCTTTAAACCTCTCCACTTTCACAGCACGGTCCTTGATGTGTACAACTGGAAGATGCAGAAGATTCACACTGGCAGCCCTGAGCCCCTGTAGTAACAGAAGCAGCTTAATTTCAAAGCCAAATGAGTGGTTTCTCTTAGTTATTTATAGCCTTTTGAAACTTTAATTACTGTATTTACTTATTCTCTGCCAGGTCCCCACTGACACCACTCAGTTTTCCCCCCTCTTCCACTCCAGTGTGCTCTTACAGCAGTGAAAGCTCTTTATTATCAGTATCAACCCACAATGTTGTTTCTCAGCTCAGCTTTACTCTGGATGCATTTTTTGCCACCTAACTCAGGTGCCAGGAGAGCCAATGGACAGAAGTACAACTCCTGACCAAGCTGTTTCCCATCAGCCTTCAGAAATTTCAAGCAGCAGAGAAAGAAGAAGGCTGGTGCTTCTTTGGGGTTCCTTTTTGTGGCTGACAATAGGTTACATCAAGTATTGTAACTCAGGGCACATTTTTGTGATGATTTCTCAAGTGAAAGCAGTGGGGACAGCACACAGAAGCAACCTAAGGCTCAGTGAGTCATGGAGCTTTCTGTCCACCCACCCCTGAGTTCAGAAGAGAAACTCACCACTCAACAGCACCCTGAGCTCCCTGCAACTCACAGGAGCAAAAGTTATTTGCAAGCAACAGCTTCTCCACAGCTCAATGAAACACCAGCAGTGATAAACTCTGCACTCTCCGAGTTCAAGCACCAGCCAAAACTGACTGACTTAAATTACCACAAAGATTAGGAGCATAAACACAATCAGCTGGCATAGCTCAGTCTATAAACAAAAGATGTATTTACCTATGGCAACGAAATTAGCCATGCTCTCCTTATCTCTGCTGCTGCAAACACTTCCAGCACGCATGTGAAAGTGAACATTCATGCTTGCACTAAGGATTTGCATGTTTCTGAATAAACTGTAATCAGTTTGACAGGATTCTTCTTTCTCATCCTGTAAGCTCTTCATTCAGTTCTCACACTTTGCATACCAAAAAGGCAGACAGAGAAAAACAGCAACATCCTTGTAAAGTTGCAGACTGTCTACATAAATAAGAAAATTAGACCCAAAGACTAGACACCATGCTCCAAAGAGCAGCAATGTCTCAGTATTGGCCACGGGAAAAAGAGAAGCTGGGGAAATCTTGGATTTTTTTCCCCATTTGTCTCTACTTGAAAGAGGGGAAAAAAGAGACATGCATGACTGATGGTAATGGAAAACCTATTTGTGTCCAATTCACTGGAGAAGGAGTACAAGGACATATCATCCTTGTGAAATAATTTGTCCTGTATTCCTTGATCCAGATGAAAGTCCCATTATGTACAAAACAACACGTGCAGATGAATACAGATTTGGGAGATCTGTTGCTCTCTCAGTGCACTGCCTTGGTGTGAGCTCTGTCATAGAAAAGGCCTCTTTCCCAGTGCTTCACACTGTCACAAAGTGTGACTTTTTCGCCTTACCCAGAATAGATTTGAAAGTGCACAGCAGCACCGAGGAGTCATTCATGATTAGGGCTCTTGCTGTGAGACAAAACTGGCACATGCTCCTGGAACCTGCAGCAATTAGCGGGTGTGAAATCAAAAAGTCACACGGCGCCGATTGTTGGCCAGGCACGCGCAGCAGAAACAGAATGAAACAGCTTCATCTTTACAGCCCTGGATGGCCCTGCAATTCAGAGAGATCTTGATGAGCACATAACAGATTCATTCCCTCAGATGAGGTTCTGTACTGATGTATTTGAACCTCTCCAAATTTTCCTCTTCACCCCGCTGTGAGATACAAGGCGCTGCTATCTCAGACACTGCTCATTACTGATTCCCTAACCTGACATGGAGTTTGTGGAGGAACAGAAGATTTTTGAGATCTAAAGAATGATTATGAAGTGACACAGGTATGATCTTGAATCTAAGTTTTCTCCTCTTGCAGTGCTAAGGAAAATAAAAAAACAAAAAAATGGGCCCAGTGTGTGCCCAGTGCAGCACAGAGCCCTGGAGCCTCTTCAGCCCACGAGCCATTGTGCTGCCTCTAAATTTTAAGGGCTTGCAGAGCAACTCCATCTTCCACATCAAATTGAGTAATTAAAAAAAAACAACCAAAAAATCAAACCAAACCAACAAAACCCCTCCCCCCAAAAAACCAAGAAAAAAACCAACAACTTTGAGGCAGCATTCTTGGTTGAAATCTGCTACCATCACATTACAAATAATTAACTCCAGACACACAAAGTGATAGCTCTGGCAGAAAAAAAAAGCAGTCTGCACCAACATGTGGCAAAACAGAAGCTGGAAAGTAAAGACCATGCTGGTTTGCTGAGCTGTCCTAGGCAAGCCAGTAGTTCTCATTCAGATGCAGATCAGAAAAACCCAGTTGCCCAATCTGGCCTGAATATAGCTGATATTAATGTTGATTTATGTTTAGGAGACCTCAACTATTTTACCTGAAGCTGAAAAACTTGCACCTTGTTTTATTCACACTTAAATTTTGAAAAATTTTTGTGAATATATTTGATGCCCACATCTTACATGATTCATTTTGGATTGTTCTATTGTAAGTATTTCACGTGAGCTATTCCTAGAAATTTCAGAATGCTTTAGCCAAAGCAGCTCAAGAATGAGGAGCTAGGGAGAAAGACCAAGAGCACAGATAAAAATGATTATAATAATGATAATAATTCAAATAAAACTCCTCAAAGGGCAGAAGAAGCTACAACTGCGAGAACTAATTGATTTGATTATTAATACACCAAAAAAAATTACATATATAAGAAGGATTTTGTCCTGGTAAGACAGATTTATTCTTTAAGAGATATTTAATTAAATATCACTCAGATCTTTTTTTCTTTGAAATTCTAACTGTCAGGCATCATATCTGAAAGAAAAACCAATACCATCCAGGAAGTAATTATCTGCATTAAATGTGCTGGTTGACTTCTTTCCTGCTACGCTGATCTCTGGCAGAAGGAAAAACCAAGGAAATTGGGGGAGGAGGGGAAATTGAGAAGCTAAATACATTTCTATGTGTCTCAATTAACAGAGGGAGGGCTCGGTCTGCCAAGGCTGGTAACACCAAGGTCTGTTTCAGGGAGCGTGTGTCCTGTTGGGAACTGGAGAAACACGAGGGGTTTGACACAGCATGATTTGCTGTGAATTAGAGCCCCTGGAGCCACTGCTGCTCAGAGCTGCTGGGATCAGATCTGGGGCTTGCCCAGTTCCAGCCACTCCTGCTCTGCCCTCCTCTGCTGCCTCCAGCTCAACACCAAATATCTGTTTCTAAGTTTGGAAGGTGGATGCACTGCTCATGTTCTTAGAACCTTCCTTAGAAATGTTTTATTTCTCCTCTCTTTGGTTTAGCCCAGCTCCTGCTATCCTGATGTAGTGGTTTGAGTGCTGGCCAAACACCAGTGCACCCACTAAAATGATTTACTCATTTTTCTCTGTGAGATAAGGATTAGAAGAAGGCAAAGCAGGCGCAAAATTTTAAAGAATACAAAGAAAGCTTTATTAACAGAATTAAAAGTAAAATAATAAGAATCAGAACAAACTTCCAGAACACTTCTCCTCTCCCAACTGATAACACAGAGAGACAAAATCTGGGATTTTCAGTCAGTTCACCATGTCTAAAATAAATCTTTCATTCAATTCACTTAGAGAGAGGAGTCTCTCCTGCCATGCCATGGCAATTAAGAGTTGTAGTGAACACTTAATATTTAAAACACATTTCTTGTGTTTTTTTGATGATGTCAGGTTTCATATTGAATCCCTTCACTGGCTATCCTGCACAGACTAAGGTTTTATCCTTTTCCACTCAGTACTTTTCCTGCCATTATTTGGTGCCACTCTTTCCCATTACCTGCCTCCTATTCTGCCAGCAGCAGGAGACACAAATCCCTATTTCTGCTTCTTCCCCTACTGCTCCCTGTAAATGATAGACTTACCATCAATAATCAAAAACTCCTCCTTTACATGGAGGTTTGTACTAAACCTCAACAGCTTCTGTCAATTTGCTTCATGTATATATTTAAAAATTATATAAATAGCAAGCATATTTCACATAAAACTTGCATATGGTTTGCTCTTATGTTCCTCACTTTTAAAATGAATTTTTGAAAACCAGAAACAGAAGTGTTTTGTACTTTCAACCAATTTATCTGTGCTGCATTCTGCAGTCTCTCTCTCTTTCTTCTGCATTGGTTGGAATTTTTTCTTGCTCCTGACTGATGTGGATTGATGCTGCTCCCATTACCTCACCCAGCAACCAGCCCAACAGGTTTCCAGGAGCTCTCACTCCTTCAGCCTGCATTGCAGCCATCCACCACAGCCATGGGATAAAAAACCTATTTTCATTTTCATTTTTTCCTCCCCCAAAAGGAGAAGGGTTTTGCCTCTCCTGTCTTCTATGCCAAGGACATCCTCATCATTAACACGCAAGAGCCTGACCTGAAGCAAAGTGACACCACCAACAACAACTTTGTTTGGAAAGCCTTCAGTTGAGAACTGTTTTCTAATGTCAGTCATGGTGGCCCAGAAAATCCTTCTGTGAAGTTCCCTCTTATTCTGTGCACAGAAACAGCACTTTTTGACAAGAGAGCAAGAACAGCCAGCCTGAAATCACCGTGTACTCCTCCACGCATGGGCACTGCAGTGACTAATCCCCATTTGCTCCCTTCACTCTGCCCCTCTCCCTTGCAGAAGGCAGTTCAGTCCTGACAACAAACGAGAGTGGAGGAGAAAAGGCAATTTGTACTCGTGTTATCTCCCCCACCACGCTTCCTCCCACTCCAACCTCAGCAGCAAAGGAGTTTGTTTTGGTTCACTAGCTGAGCCCACATTCCCAGCTATTATGTTAACAAATAATGAAATAATGAAAAAATTTTTTTGGTTAATTATGTGGCTCTACTGTTGCTGTTGCAGCTGAGTGGGGAAGATGAGAAAATCTGTGTGGTTTACGGTACAAATGGAACGTGGGAAGTGCTCAAGCCACTTGTTGGACCATCATTCAATTTTCCAGCAAGTTTGGGAGCACTTCAGTCTCAAACTGAAGAACTTACTAGAGCTGATTTTAAGACTGGAAAATGCTCTGTATTTCTGCGATATGGTATCTTTCACTGAAGAATATCAAAGCACTTTTCTAATACATGTTAATGAGCCCTCACAAGATTGCTATAAATACAGTTATCATGTGTATATGACTCATGTGGCTTATTAATTTTACATCACCTACACTGCTTCTTGAGCATGAGTGACAGAGCAGCATTGAGGCAAATTCCTCTGTGAGAACTTAGCCAAAATAGCAGCACCTGTGTCTTCAGGGCTCCCTCTGCCTCAAGGCTGACTCCACTTAGCAAGGTTCAGGCTGAGGGAAATGCTCCTGCTTACCACAGCCCTCCCAGTGCAGGTCTCTTGACAATGATTTAGAGCAGTTTTCTACTAAGAAAATAAAGTCTAAAGCAATGTATAACAGCTCCTATAAACATCCCATACAATGCAGGGTGCAAGGAGGAACAGGAACTTTGCTGGAGGGTGGATATGGATCCAAAAGGCATGGATCCTTGGTGGGACTGGATTTTAATTAAAAAAGCAGGAGGAAAAAGCAATATTTAATCTCTTAAACTTACCTATGCCCTTAACTGAATGACATTTTTACTTAGCTTAATTAACTATTAACACTGAGCTCCAGAAAAGCCCTCTGTAATTTCAAAGTGTTCGCTCTGCTCCTGTGGCAATTACCCCATTAAGAGGTTCCACAGGCAGAGCAATCATGAAGGCACATCAAGGGTTTGTTTGCTTGGTGTTTTACAGGAGCTGTGAGCCAGACAGACACTTTTTAATTGAGATAAACAGGGCTCTGTGCTCATACAGGTTGATGAGAGGTCAAATATATTAGCATGGTGTTAGCACTAGCCAGTGTAGCTTCCTGCTAGCTTAGAGGATGGGAAGGTAAAATAATGCCTGGCTGTAAACTAGCACAAGTTAAATAAATGGTTAAAGGCCCCACAGAGGGTAAATAATAGAGCTGAAACCACAATAAGTAGATTTCTTTAGCCCAGTGTCAGTGGAATCAAGAAAGGTGCATCAAACCACCCATTTCATAGTGATTTCTTTCTTTCCTGCACGCAGGATGATTGACGTGCTGGAATTCAACCCAAACAAGGCAGGCAAATTTCACCAGCAGCATCCACAGAGATGAGAGAACTGAGACAGGGTGGAGGGAAAGGAGAAACCCCCAGGAGCTGCATTGTCCTCTCACAGAAAGAAAAGGAGGAGAGAGTGGAGAGGAAAATGCTTCCCCCTGTCCTCCAAATGGGAGCGCACCTTCCCAGGCATCAGCTAAACCCAGGAGTCCCAGCTCCCACTCTTCCCACACTGAAACCCACTCTCATTTCATGTCTTTGTTAATGGCTCCTCTCCATCCTGAAGCCAAATAGCTCCAGACTTCTCAATATTCAAATCCAAGAGCAGCCTCTGTAGCTAGAACACCCTCTAAACTCTAAGCCATCCATAACCACTGCAAGTTTCATTTTGTAATTGCTGCATTTGTTTAGAATTAAAGTCTGCAATTTTTGATTTCAAAGGAAAAACATCAAATCTCTGCCTTTGTCAATTCAAAAAACACACTGAAGATTAAACCTGTTTAAGTGATGTACTTAAAGCCTTTCCTGTGGTAATTAAAGACTGAATTAAGAACTTTGCCATTTGAAAGGTTTCTATCTCAGCTGGGTCTGCTGTACTGCAAGTACTGCACATGGATGTGTCCTGTTTGTCAGCACAAAAATGCTCTGAATTTCCAAAAATTTCATCTGAAACAGTGGGAGAAACATGAGAAAATTCAAATGCATCTACTTGCATGTTGCAGCAACACAGCACAACCCTTACACTACTGGCCTTTGAATTGCTAAGGATGATCAGTCCATGAAAGGCTAAGAAAAAAATTGGTGACAAAACTTGTGCAGTCACCAAGAGAGAACTTGAGAGAAGCTGCTGGGATCAGTCATGGACTGTCTGGGAGACAGCTGCTCTGACAGGCTGAAAGGGCTCCTGAAAGGATTTATCACCATTTCTGGTGGGGCACAATTTGGAAAAATCAGTGTTCTTGTGAAACACCTGATGGAGTTAAAATTGAAGCGGCCCCTATCCACTGGAGTTAATAACTTTGGAGAAGGGGAAGAATGACCTTAGGAGCCTGCTGTATTTCAGGGGAGGAAAAAACAGACAGTTTGGGGTTAAGGAGGTCAAGAAAGGAGGTGAAAAATCTCGTGCAGTGGGAAGAGTAACTTATTCCTTTGACCAGCAGAAGGTTGGGTGAAGCTGTGCAGCAATTTGCCAAGTGAGCCTTCCAGTTTTTGAAGCCCCCATTTTCAACACCAGAGGCTCCAAATTTGGTACTTCCCACTAATTATATCTGCAAGGGAGTTGTATTATTTATATGTGTTTTAAATTAGCTGGTGACCTGAGCTGTATCTATTACAGTCCAAGTGCAGTTTGCATATCATTCATTATATAAATGAGCTTTGAAATGAACATAACTGTTTACTCAGAAGACATCCATTTATTGAGCTGGCATTTCTTCATTACCCAAAATATATGATAATTGTCCGTGTAATTCCTTCAGCAATTTAATTGCACACAGTCCTGCTCTTCCATGGAAATTATCTGTCAACTCCACATAATAATTATGCATCAGTCTCAGTTAATATTCACACTGTTGCATATGTAGGGCTGGATTGAAACTGGATTTAATTCACAGTAAGGTGAGCACCTTTTTAAACAAACTGCAACAGTGAGTTATTTACAATGAAACCAAAACCATTACTCCTGATTCAATGATTGAAGTGCTACCATGGATGCTGGCAGATCAGAATAAGTACAGCTTTTGCACACACATCATAATTCCAGGGTGAAAAGCAATGGTAAATCAGGGTAGAAACATCCAACCCTGCAAGGAAAGATTCCCTCTGCAGGAAGGGTGGGAGGAGGCATTTCTGCAACTGGAAACAAATTTTCCATTTTGCACTAAACTGCTAGAATTTCATCTACTTTCACTGGAAAATGAGTCATCAGACTCACTTCTGATGGAGTTTGCTTCAAGCCTATCTGTAAGTGCAGTATTCAGTATCAGTTAAGTGCAGTATCTAAGTGCAGGGCCAAGGACTTCTCTGACGAGACTGTGATGTTGCCAAGTCCTTTATTATACAGAGACTGAGACTGCTGNGAAGGTCACAACCTACCATACTCTCCCACAATGGGTGCAGAAGGCCACAAACCCATTCTCTTTCCCACATCCATCCCTGGTGCCCTGGATGTGCTTCCCGGTCCACTCCGGGCCTTGCAGGCCTGCCTTTCTATAACACACACAGTGTAACCCTACATTATGGTAGCAGGTAAACAATACCCTGTAAGGTCACCAAGTACAACACTCACACACAATAGGTGCAGAAGGTCATNGTGCAGTATCGAAGTGCAGGGCCAAGGACTTCTCTGACGAGACTGTGATGTTGCCAAGTCCTTTATTATACAGAGACTGAGACTGCTAACACTGCTCTGTGACTACTGCCCCATGGCTACTCCTACTATGGCTACTCCCTTATGGCCACTGCCTTTTACTGNTAACACACACAGTGTAACCCTACATGCAAGTTTTACTGTGCAAAGGGATTTGGTTCTGACAGGAAGCATTTTTTAGCCCTGGCACATCTGAGGCTGAGGTTCAGATCTTGAGGGAAATCCGTGAAGGATGGAATCGACGTCGCCCTCAGATCCCGTACAAGATCCTGAGTCAGGCTCGTTGTTTACTGTCACCTCTGATTTATCCTGGGTGAGACAGCACAAAACAACATGCACCACAGAAGGAAAAGGAAAGCATGAAACAGGGTGTGTGATACAGCCCAGCAAATCTGTCAGGAACATCTCATATATGTATGTGTGTCTGTGCACCTATCCCCATAAAACCACAAAGAGTATTCAGATGACTAGTTCAAAATAAATGCAAATCCCCAAGCCTCAAAAAAATCTGACAGAAGAAGGTCCCAGCAGCTAAAAATGTAAGTTTGGAAATAAAAAGGATAAACTGACAATCTAGGTCAGGTTTTGTCATCCATTGGTGACTGCTCTCAGCCTTCCTGAACCTTTTTGTTCCTGATCCTTACACTTCCTCATGTTACAGCCTAAAAAAAACCACAAAAAAACCCAAAAAAACCCAGTGTGTCTCCAGATCTCACACTTATTGGTTAGCTAAATAAGGGGCTTTGCCTGTCAAGGCTTTAGAATATTCTAATTTTCATTAGAGATTTATAGAGGAAAATACCCTGCAATGGAGTCTGTGCTCAGAAGGGAACATAAATCCCCAGAACTCAGACCTAAACCTTTATGACCATGAGGGCATCCATCAAGGATACAGAATCTGAAGCAACCTGAATATTATGCAGAGCCTACAGCATTTTGTACTCTGTGCAGGGAGTAAACAGGAAGATCTAAATTAACTGACTGTACTGAGGTTAGCATAAATCACTGCATTCCTGTCACACTCCCCAGAGCATTAAAAACAGCACCTCCCTACCAATTTCAGCTCTTCTTGTAGATAGCAAATTTCTGTAACCGTTGTGGAGAGCAAAACTGAACCAGGTCAAAGGACTAAAAAAGGAGACAACCAAAATTTGTTTGACAGGAAGGTTCACTCAGCACCAAAGTGAATGAAAAGTCAGTAGTTGAAGATCTCTCCAGCATTAACTGAAACCTCAAAATCCAGCTCCTTTCTCACAGGGAGTCAATTAAGTTACAAAATAAAGTTCCAAAGAAGAAAAATTAGCACAGAGAAATTGTTACCTCTCCCAAAATCCAGCAAGAGGCTGCCTGTTCCCTCAGGACCTCACCAGCCTTCCAGCAGGAGGAAGGAGCAGCTGGATTCCCATTTTAAATGCTTTAAATTTCATGCAGGAGGGGAGCATTTCTATTTCTAATTCACTCCACATCCCTACCAAGATGCAGGGTCAACAGACAGCAAAAGGAAGTTTGCAGCATCAGGGCAGCATTGAAGTGGTTTATGCCCCAAAAGTAGAAAACTTCAGAATGAACTTTCTCTAGATGATCATAAAACTCTCTGCTTCAAACCCAGGTCTCTGTGTCAGCTTTACCTACACAGCCTCAATAGATTACATTTATTTTGGAGGGGAAGTCTGGCCATGTGCAAAAATCAGACAGAATTTCCTATTGAGTTTTGGTACACGTAGCCCTGAGTGTCTCAGAGTGGACCCCAGTGCACCTCCAAGGGTCAAGGGTGATTCTTGAAGTTGCCAGAGATATTCTGGTAGCTCTGCCTCTGACTTCAGAGGGGTTTCTTTCCTTAGAGTCTTGGGAGGGGAAAAACTGAATTTGTTAACATTTTTAATATCCATAAAACAAGGCCTGAGATGCACAGCTCAAGATGACTCAGGAATGCAAATTTTAGTATTAAAAAGAATTAATTTTTTAAGTCAAGATCACAAAAAAAGCCCCTAGGGCCAAGGAAGTGCATCAATCTATTTTAAATGTGCTATATATATGTATGACAAGCACTTAAAGATTCTGTCTATTCAAACAGATTTCTGTACATCGGAGTAGGCTGAGGATCAAAAGCCAGGCTCAAATTTATGCCACTTTGAGCTTAATATGGTAAATAAGGAATCTTCAGCTGGTGATCTCAGATACTTTTTCTTCTATTACAAGTTTTCATCCAACTTTCCTGTTGAATTTCTGGTACTTCCTTTGTTGAATGGATATCAGGCATGGAAAACAAGATAGCCAAAATATTCACTGGCTAGAGAAAGTTCAAATTTAATATGCAGCAAGGATGATTTGCAGGACTAAAGAGAAAAAAATCTTAATTTTTTTGAAAATGCTTAGCTCAGCCTTAGTTATAGGACCTCAGAAGAAAGGGTAATGACACAACTCTGCAACATCAACTGCCATGTAATAATAATAATAATAATAATAATAATAATTCTTTTTGCTCTTTAAGCAAGTTCAAGAGAACACCTAATAAGCCTTTGTACACTAACTCAGGATCCTATTTCATAATGGAATTTCTTTGAAGTGGTCTAATTTTCAGGAAAAGCATAATTTTCAGGTTTTTTCTCTATGGTCCAAGAGAAAGATCTGAAATCTGCAGCTTTTTATATGATCTCTAATTTTATGAAAGAGAGATCTGTCACCTGAGTAGGAGATCTCTGAAAGAACAAGCACATGGCAATATTGTGGTATTTTTGCAGTTTGAATTAAAGAAATAAAATATCTGGAAGGAAATCAGTTAGATGAGGTGTTAGATTAGATTGATGAAGCCTCTCTTTGATGCCCACTGGAAAGGGGGCTCCACTTTCTTGTCAGAGACATCTCACACATTTCAGCCAGTATAGCCAAATAATAATTAGCTTTCCATGGCACTCAAAAGAAACACAAAACAAAGAAAAACAGCTTCAAAAATGGTTGCTGAATAATGTCATTCAATACTTTTTGTCTTTGAAGACAAGTGAAGAGCAAGTTTTCACACCTCAGGGAAAAAAGTTTTGCTTTTAAAGGTGAATCACATAATTTGTGCTTTTTTCTAAAAAAATAGCCCTGTCTTTAAATAAACAAAGGTTGTATTTTTCTAAGACTATTGAACTAAAGGGGATTGGTAATAACCAAAACAAGCTATTGATAGCTGAACTTTCCTCCTCAAAAATATTTGTTGAAAAAATGCAAAAATTAACATCAAAAAGTAGTCAGAAAGTTTCAGTTAAAAGCATGGCAGGTGACACATCTCAACTCCATGACAACCAAGAACACAAAAATAATTCCTCTCAAAATCTCTCTCTAGAGCAAGGGCCAAACCAGGGATTCTGTGTGACAGCTCTACAGTGGAATGAATAACAAACCCAGCAAAGCCCAAATGACTCCAAGCCATCTGCTCTTTCTGAGCTGCTCCAGCCAGGCAAAGGGCAGGGGGAATTGCAGGATTTTCCAGCTCAGAGCCAGCTTCCTCTGCCTGTCCTACAGCTGCCACCATGCCCAGGGATCTGCCAGGGACTGGCACTGGCAGCTCTGTTCCTTGGCTCTGGATGCTGTGGGGGAAAGGTGGGAGCTGTCCCACGAAAGCTGGGAGCCATCCCAGCCTCCAGGGAAGGATTTCCACACTGCACAGACTCAGGGAGCTCATTTCAGTGCAGTTTGTCACACACTCGCTCCCCATTAAGCAGTGCCTGGAAGGTTGGCCTGGAAATCTGACCCTAAAGTTTGGGAAAACCATAGGAGGCCCAAAATGACAGGTATGGGACAGGGTTTGGAGCCACTGATCCTTGGAGCACAGATGGACTAACCCATGCCTTGCTCTTCTGACCAAGCTCTTTTTCCTCTTTTAGGAGAGAAGAAGCCTTTCCATCATTCCTTATCTTTCCTATCATCACATCCTGCTGCACTAGCAGGTGACAGATTGTGGAGAGGGCTTGCAGAGTTACTGTAAATGCTGATCTGCTGTAAATCACAGCTCCATCCCCTCCAGTGGAATGTGCTGAGCTGTACCAGCCCAGGGCCTGGCTCTGCATGCTGCCCGTGTTCCATTTGTAATTTAAATTAATGAAGAAGGAACGTTATTATTTCTGCCACAGAAAAGGAGCTCCCCACACAGCAAGGAAAAATAAAGATAGCAAGCTCCCTCTTCAGCTGCAGCTCTTCACTGGGTTTACAAAGGAAGAAAGCAGCATTACCCTGTTCCACAAATTAAGGCACAAAAAGGAACATGCAGCCAGCAGAGCTAGCAGCAAATCCAGGGACAGGCTCTCAAAAGGCAAGAAAAAAAGATATCCATGAGGATTTAGGATAGATTGGAATCCTACAGGAAAATGATTCAGAAAACTCAGGAATTGAGAAGCCTTATGTCCAAATAAAGCAAAGCTGGTGTGATGGTGAAATGAGAGAATAGTCTACACATTTTTAAACATTTTTCCATTGGAGCAGGGGTGCCTTTGACTCTGGGCTAAAGTCTTTCTTGCCTCTCTCAATCTGTATTCAGCTGCAAGTGAATAAACCAGCCTTGCTTTTGACCAGACAGACCATGAGAAGAAAAACCCACGACATGAAATTATGGCCCTATTTCAGAAAATGGGTAAAGTGTAGCCAAGTAAAGTGCAGTCAAGAACCAGCATGTTTATTTTTCCAAAGCTTGATAAAGATCCATATAAAGACCTTTAATATAATTGCTCCAAGGAGTTACAGCACACAGGGTCACTTCCAGCTTCAAGGGAGACTTGACCCACCCTCTCAATTCTGATGGGCACTGCCAAATTCTCTACTCTAGTCCAAATCTCCCATTTAATGGTAACGTGAGGGCTCAACATTCTGTGCATAGGTAAAAGTGAACTTTTTGAATTTTAGGACTATGTGTCATTTTTCCTGACCTGAATGGAAGCCATCTGGATTAAAATCTTCTGGCTGTAGCTGCCAATGAAGCTTAATTAGCATTATTAATGTGTGGCAGGTTGTCCCTGCAGATACAGCCCTTTCCAGTGATGAATGACAACACGTGCATTTATGGCCACAGGAGAATTCCAGATAAAACTTCCAGCATTTAACTGTCCAATCATTAAGCCAATCTACATGACCAAGATGGAGAAGTTTATCCCATGTAAAAAAACCCCAAACCAAACCCAAACTCAACCACACCCCCCAAATATGTCAGTATGATGCTTAAAATGGCAGAATGAGAGTCTATATTTGGTTTGTAAATAAAGACTTCTGTGACAATGCTTATCAATTTATCTCATGGTCACTAAAGTGGAATGATTTACTAAAGTCCTTAAAATAAAACCATAATCCTTATTTGGGGAGCTACATTACTGTGTAAGTTCATACAGGGAGTTAATTTAGGAAGTTCCTAGCAGAGCTGTGAAGAGACCCTCGATATCCTAATTTCTTATCCTGTACTTAAAGCTAGCAGTTTGTCTGAAGTTTCACAGCCAAACCCTACTCTGGCCTATTCTCCAACTCAGTCTTCCAAAAGCTTAACTAGTCCTTGTGTTAAACCCATCCAGAAATCCAGTGTTTGCAAACAGCTGTCCTCACACATTCACAGTGATGGGGAGGGTGCCAAAATCATGCCAGGCATCTCAGGCTGTTTTACAGCCTCACCACATGTCTGCTGGAAGCTGGCCCTTGGCACCTCACCTGACACAGCTCTGAGTAAAACTGCATTTCTCTCTTTCTCCTCAGCCTCAGTTTGTTACTTCTGGTTTGTGTTTTAGCCAGGCCCCCAAAACACAGCACTGGAGACATCCACATCCCCATTCCTTCCCTGTGTACTCATCAGAGCATTGATCTGGAGTCCCAGCATTGCTCTGGCCCAGGAAAGCACACATCCATTGAAGTCTCAAAGAGGAATTGCTTTTAAAAATAAGAGGATTTGGAATGCCAGCTTATTTATCCAGCTCCAATTGCAGCTCACCCTGCAGCACACTGCTCTAACAGAGATTCACTAATTATCCTTTGGAGCTGAGCTTGGCTACTCCAGCTTTGATGCTCTGCTTGCAATTAAATGTATTCCAGCAACCACATGGGGGAGAAGGGAAAAAATACAGCTTCCAGTTCTGCAATGACCTACTTAGAGCATGAAAGCACTGAGGGGAAAGGGGAGGGCTGGGGAGGAGGGGAGGGTCTGACTACAGCTTAATGCAAGCTGCCACTGATCTGGGCCTCAGACTACACAGCAATCAATAGCAGATATGACTTCACATCCTACAGAAAGTATTGGTGAGATGGGGAAAGTTAATGACAGGAAGAAATTAATCCAAGGCCTTGGTTCTCAAAGCCTGCAGTGGTTTCAGTAGCCACAATCCCTGTGTGCCTCTCCTGCCATGCCCCACACCACAGCACTCCTCAAGTTTGTGTCAAATTCACATTATTCAAGCTGGGGGAAGCATTGTGCTCTGTTCTTCTACTCTAACAAGGACAGACATCCTCATTCCTCCCTCTCGACAAATGCAGTGAGGAAAGGAAGAGAATCTGATTTATTTAGCATCACTAAGCTAAGTCAATGCCACAGATTGATTCCAGACCTCCTCATTCATGTTTTAAACCTGCCCTTCCCCCAGTTTTTCCCCACCTCAGGTTGTCTTTAATCTTAAAACAATTAAGCAGAACCATTAGAGAAAAATGATCACAGGAACATTTGGCATTCTGTCAGTGATCCCAGAATGCACTGGATTTTTAAGCACAGGATGTATTTTGGGATATGGTTTCTGTTTTCAATATTCCACTATCCTGGTTTGTGGCACAGACAATTTGATTTCTGGACTTCATACTAAGCACGGTGCCTGGTGACAAAGTCAAATGGCAGGCACACACTTAACTGTGCTATGAACCAGACTCTTCCAAAATGCCATGGACTTGCAGGAGGGGAAATGCCTGTTGTTGAAATATCAGAGCAAATGTTTTGAAAGCTTAACTGCAAAAATTGAGCTGAGCAACACATCAGTAAGCATTTAAAAGCCTTTTGTTCATTTGTAGCCTTTTGTATAACATAAAGCAAAGGAAACCCCTTTAAGAGTCGGGATAATCATCTGCCCTTTTTTTTATGTCAGATGAAATACTAACTTCTGCTTCTGTCCCCAAAACTTTACATATAGATTGGAAATATCAAATGTGTATATATATATATATATGTATATATATAATGGTTACCCTGAACTACGGTATCTAAGGATCAAGGAAACAGAAAGAAAGAAAAAGAGAAAAGTGAAGGTGAATGTGATTTTTCATCCTTTCAGATAAGAAGCAACATCCAGCAGCACCACTCGCCCCAGCCAGAGGATTTTCAGCCTGAATTATTAGTTTCTTTCAGTATTCTCTAGCTCAGTAGTTGCATTGCTGGAAGGAATCACATCTGTGGAATTTACTAATCCTCTTCTACAGCTGTCACAGAAATTGGCTGTTCTCCCTCTGCCCAACTATTTCTGAGTCACACTACCCTGGGCTATGAGCTTGTCATATCTGATAACTGAGGCAGGGCCAGACACAGGCAGTGCTTTAACAAGAGACAGAGAGACAGGGGTGAGATGTGTGGAGATGGTGCTGGGTAATCAATGGACAGCAAATCACACTTTGCATGGCTCTGCACAGAGCATTATTCCCTCAGCACAGCCAGCTGGGATACAAAGAGAAGTGCTCTTTCTACCTGAAATGACAGGCAGAATATAATCATTTAATGAACAGCTCTAAGTTAGTCAAAATCACCGTGATCTATTGCACTGGATAAATTCCTGAATTAATGTCCTGCAAGAAAGTTGTCAGAGAAGTCCCTCCATTCAAATCACTGGGTAATTCAAATCAAATGGGTAAAAATCCCATTGCTCAGTCAGAGCTTTCATTTAACACCATGTCCATGCATCACTGCACAGCCATGGAATGGAGGAGTTCTAATTTCAAATTCACCCAGCCTGGAGCACAGCATCAGATAAACCTGAACTCCCTGGACTCAGTCAACTGCACCTATTTCTAACCCTTTGTGCCTCCAAAATCCAGGTGATAAAATCAGCAGGCAAATGAGAAGGTGTTGGTTTGCTGGTTTCCTGAAGTGTCTCTCCCTTCCAGGAACCCTCTGTAAATGCCAATACCACTGCTTTTCTACAGTTTGGAGAGAAGGAAGGATTCCCTGGAGAGGAAAAATAGGATTTTCTTGTTGTTTCCTTGCTGTGCACCCGAGATCCTGTAAGGCTCTCTTTATTGGGTGAATGTACCAAGGACCAGTGAAAATATTTGAGCATTTGAAGTTATTTGAGCAATTATATAGGACAGCAGTGTCTCACTTTATCCATCAGTGCTGTAAATTATGTACTTTGCCTTGCAGTGACATTAAGCCTCAACAGTTGTAAAAACTTTGCCACGCTTGGATGAAAAACATCATCTAAAGTATCCTGTATAATTAATGTGACTGCACAGACTCTTCCTTCTTTTTAACCAACTTCTTCAAAAGCATTCTAAGCATCTGAATCCTTTTTTCTTTTCACATGAAAATGACTGATTGCATATTGAAAAGCATTAATTGGTTCTATGATAAGGGTTTTTTTTAAAAAACCCTTAACACTTCCAGTATATCAAGAAGAAACATTGTAATTACTCAAATAACTAAAAATTCTTATACATTTTCAGTGGTCCTTGATACAATCACCCAATGAAGACACTCTTAAAGGGCAAAGCTGGGTGGAATTTATTTAGAAAAGGCTGCTTGGAAGAAATGGCCTAATAATAAATAATTTGTAGAACATTGTGCACAAATTATAAAAAGCATTCCAAACAACTGATCTCATTCCTTGGTTTAATTATTCAGTTCTTTTTAGGCCAGAGCTATGTGTCTGGTATATTTGCTTCTGATCTCAAGAGGGTATTGACCAGGTTTTCTGAAGTCTTCTGCATTATTTATCTCTTCCTTCCATAAGGGGTCTGATAGGCATACTGTTTCAATAATTAAATGTCAACAATTCATGCTGTTGGCCAAAACCCAAAGGACCTCCATAAATAAATAATACCATCTTGCATTTTTATAGCTCCTTTCATTCAAGGGTCTCAAAGTGCTCTGCAAATATTCATTAAGACCCACCCCCCATCTCAACAGCTTTGCAAGGTAATTCAGAATTATTCTACTAAAGGTTTTTCCCAGTGGGAAGGGAGAAGGGTCAGCTATGCCAAGGTCAAGGCTCAAGCCAGGGTCCGAGGAGGGGTCAGGGCCCAAAGCAGAGCCCCTTCTGCCAGCTCAGCTCCCCTCTCCAGACTCTGCATGGCAGCAGCAGGAAGCAGATGTGGCTCCAGGGAACTCCCTGCCCTGCAAGAGCAACGAAAGTGGGACAGGATGGGGGAAATCACTGATGGCTCCACTCCTGATTCTTGTTTTAAACATGTTTTATCATCACATTTCCAGAGGAGATGAGGCAAAACAATGCTGCACGTGGACAGCAGCATTGACATTTCTCTCTGATTATTTGTGGTGCTGTGGTCAGCAGTGATTTCAGTCAGAGCAAGGAAACATCCTGTTTCCAATCTAATCCATCAAAATGTCCATTTAGAAGTCAAAAAACTACATTTCATTCGCCTTTCTCCAGTCATTTCTGTTAGCCTCATCCTCCATGACCTCTTTTTCACTCCATGCTGAGGAAAACAAGAATGATCATAATGATCTCACATTTCTATAGTGGCTTTCATCATGCTGACATGTTGAGAGCAATGATGAGCACAGAAATAACATAAGAAGCCTTTTCAGGCATCCTCTTCTCAATTTAGAACTGAGTTTCTGAGCAGAGAAAGGCTGAATCTGAAAGCTGAGTGCACACCCTCACTCTGCTCATTCAGGCAGCTCTCAGACATTCATTCCACCTCTAGCCCTGCAAAGCTGTGAGAAATTCCACACACAAGTGACCCCAACAACTAAAACCCCCCACTGTGGTTCTCAGAACAAACAGCAAAGGAGAAAAAAGCTCTGGTAGCTCCATTGGAGCTCGGTTCTGGTTTGGATGCAATGCCTAGGTAAATGCAACACCAGAACATCTATTTTTAAACAAATAAAACAACATCCAGAAGTGCTTTCACTCACATCCAGCACTTTTAGGGTGCCCTGCTCTCCATTGCTTTCAGAGGAATGCCCACATTTCCCACCCCTCGCCCAGCTGCCACTACATACAGATCTACAGCAGAAAAACTGAGTTAAGGCAAACTCAGGACATACAAAACACAGTTTCAGACTGGTAAAGGTGTTCTAGACTGACCAAATCTGAGTACAAGTCAGCCCTCGATTTTTCAGTAATTAGCATCATTTTGCAGATGCTTGAATGTGTACACCTGCTCCTGATGTGGCTCCCTGGAATTCTGCACCTGAACTTCTCTCTGCTATTACAGCCAGGAATATTTACTAGTTTTCAAGAACTGTAGACTTCATGTCCATTTTTAAAATACATAGACCATCAATGCCTTTTTTAATTCTTTTTTTAAATTTTTTTTTTCAAATAAATGGACCAATTTACTCTGTTTATGGGAAAAGTTATGGGATCTGTTGATGAGGATGACATAAAGCAGCATTCACAGATATTAGCATGGGTCAAAACACACACACTGTCCTGTCTGAACTTAATCAGTGCTCATTACCAGTAAGAAAAAGATAAAAAGATTAAATATTATTGAAATGTAAGGATATAAGGATATATTTAAAGCTAGAACACTGGATGAATGAAAATGAACCCAGTTTTATACACTCTGAAAATCAGTAAAGAATTAATGGCATTAATTTTTTTAANATCTAAGGATCAAGGAAACAGAAAGAAAGAAAAAGAGAAAAGTGAAGGTGAATGTGATTTTTCATCCTTTCAGATAAGAAGCAACATCCAGCAGCACCACTCGCCCCAGCCAGAGGATTTTCAGCCTGAATTATTAGTTTCTTTCAGTATTCTCTAGCTCAGTAGTTGCATTGCTGGAAGGAATCACATCTGTGGAATTTACTAATCCTCTTCTACAGCTGTCACAGAAATTGGCTGTTCTCCCTCTGCCCAACTATTTCTGAGTCACACTACCCTGGGCTATGAGCTTGTCATATCTGATAACTGAGGCAGGGCCAGACACAGGCAGTGCTTTAACAAGAGACAGAGAGACAGGGGTGAGATGTGTGGAGATGGTGCTGGGTAATCAATGGACAGCAAATCACACTTTGCATGGCTCTGCACAGAGCATTATTCCCTCAGCACAGCCAGCTGGGATACAAAGAGAAGTGCTCTTTCTACCTGAAATGACAGGCAGAATATAATCATTTAATGAACAGCTCTAAGTTAGTCAAAATCACCGTGATCTATTGCACTGGATAAATTCCTGAATTAATGTCCTGCAAGAAAGTTGTCAGAGAAGTCCCTCCATTCAAATCACTGGGTAATTCAAATCAAATGGGTAAAAATCCCATTGCTCAGTCAGAGCTTTCATTTAACACCATGTCCATGCATCACTGCACAGCCATGGAATGGAGGAGTTCTAATCTCAAATTCACCCAGCCTGGAGCACAGCATCAGATAAACCTGAACTCCCTGGACTCAGTCAACTGCACCTATTTCTAACCCTTTGTGCCTCCAAAATCCCGGTGATAAAATCAGCAGGCAAATGAGAAGGTGTTGGTTTGCTGGTTTCCTGAAGTGTCTCTCCCTTCCAGGAACCCTCTGTAAATGCCAATACCACTGCTTTTCTACAGTTTGGAGAGAAGGAAGGATTCCCTGGAGAGGAAAAATAGGATTTTCTTGTTGTTTCCTTGCTGTGCACCCGAGATCCTGTAAGGCTCTCTTTATTGGGTGAATGTACCAAGGACCAGTGAAAATATTTGAGCATTTGAAGTTATTTGAGCAATTATATAGGACAGCAGTGTCTCACTTTATCCATCAGTGCTGTAAATTATGTACTTTGCCTTGCAGTGACATTAAGCCTCAACAGTTGTAAAAACTTTGCCACGCTTGGATGAAAAACATCATCTAAAGTATCCTGTATAATTAATGTGACTGCACAGACTCTTCCTTCTTTTTAACCAACTTCTTCAAAAGCATTCTAAGCATCTGAATCCTTTTTTCTTTTCACATGAAAATGACTGATTGCATATTGAAAAGCATTAATTGGTTCTATGATAAGGGTTTTTTTTAAAAAACCCTTAACACTTCCAGTATATCAAGAAGAAACATTGTAATTACTCAAATAACTAAAAATTCTTATACATTTTCAGTGGTCCTTGATACAATCACCCAATGAAGACACTCTTAAAGGGCAAAGCTGGGTGGAATTTATTTAGAAAAGGCTGCTTGGAAGAAATGGCCTAATAATAAATAATTTGTAGAACATTGTGCACAAATTATAAAAAGCATTCCAAACAACTGATCTCATTCCTTGGTTTAATTATTCAGTTCTTTTTAGGCCAGAGCTATGTGTCTGGTATATTTGCTTCTGATCTCAAGAGGGTATTGACCAGGTTTTCTGAAGTCTTCTGCATTATTTATCTCTTCCTTCCATAAGGGGTCTGATAGGCATACTGTTTCAATAATTAAATGTCAACAATTCATGCTGTTGGCCAAAACCCAAAGGACCTCCATAAATAAATAATACCATCTTGCATTTTTATAGCTCCTTTCATTCAAGGGTCTCAAAGTGCTCTGCAAATATTCATTAAGACCCACCCCCCATCTCAACAGCTTTGCAAGGTAATTCAGAATTATTCTACTAAAGGTTTTTCCCAGTGGGAAGGGAGAAGGGTCAGCTATGCCAAGGTCAAGGCTCAAGCCAGGGTCCGAGGAGGGGTCAGGGCCCAAAGCAGAGCCCCTTCTGCCAGCTCAGCTCCCCTCTCCAGACTCTGCATGGCAGCAGCAGGAAGCAGATGTGGCTCCAGGGAACTCCCTGCCCTGCAAGAGCAACGAAAGTGGGACAGGATGGGGGAAATCACTGATGGCTCCACTCCTGATTCTTGTTTTAAACATGTTTTATCATCACATTTCCAGAGGAGATGAGGCAAAACAATGCTGCACGTGGACAGCAGCATTGACATTTCTCTCTGATTATTTGTGGTGCTGTGGTCAGCAGTGATTTCAGTCAGAGCAAGGAAACATCCTGTTTCCAATCTAATCCATCAAAATGTCCATTTAGAAGTCAAAAAACTACATTTCATTCGCCTTTCTCCAGTCATTTTTGTTAGCCTCATCCTCCATGACCTCTTTTTCACTCCATGCTGAGGAAAACAAGAATGATCATAATGATCTTACATTTCTATAGTGGCTTTCATCATGCTGACATGTTGAGAGCAATGATGAGCACAGAAATAACATAAGAAGCCTTTTCAGGCATCCTCTTCTCAATTTAGAACTGAGTTTCTGAGCAGAGAAAGGCTGAAGCTGAAAGCTGAGTGCACACCCTCACTCTGCTCATTCAGGCAGCTCTCAGACATTCATTCCACCTCTAGCCCTGCAAAGCTGTGAGAAATTCCACACACAAGTGACCCCAACAACTAAAACCCCCCACTGTGGTTCTCAGAACAAACAGCAAAGGAGAAAAAAGCTCTGGTAGCTCCATTGGAGCTCGGTTCTGGTTTGGATGCAATGCCTAGGTAAATGCAACACCAGAACATCTATTTTTAAACAAATAAAACAACATCCAGAAGTGCTTTCACTCACATCCAGCACTTTTAGGGTGCCCTGCTCTCCATTGCTTTCAGAGGAATGCCCACATTTCCCACCCCTCGCCCAGCTGCCACTACATACAGATCTACAGCAGAAAAACTGAGTTAAGGCAAACTCAGGACATACAAAACACAGTTTCAGACTGGTAAAGGTGTTCTAGACTGACCAAATCTGAGTACAAGTCAGTCCTCGATTTTTCAGTAATTAGCATCATTTTGCAGATGCTTGAATGTGTACACCTGCTCCTGATGTGGCTCCCTGGAATTCTGCACCTGAACTTCTCTCTGCTATTACAGCCAGGAATATTTACTAGTTTTCAAGAACTGTAGACTTCATGTCCATTTTTAAAATACATAGACCATCAATGCCTTTTTTAATTCTTTTTTTAAATTTTTTTTTTCAAATAAATGGACCAATTTACTCTGTTTATGGGAAAAGTTATGGGATCTGTTGATGAGGATGACATAAAGCAGCATTCACAGATATTAGCATGGGTCAAAACACACACACTGTCCTGTCTGAACTTAATCAGTGCTCATTACCAGTAAGAAAAAGATAAAAAGATTAAATATTATTGAAATGTAAGGATATAAGGATATATTTAAAGCTAGAACACTGGATGAATGAAAATGAACCCAGTTTTATACACTCTGAAAATCAGTAAAGAATTAATGGCATTAATTTTTTTAATATTATGCTTTAATAACAGTAATTTAGCTCTTTCTCCTGCAGGTTCTTTCCTTCATGTCTGTGCTATTCCTCTGTTTTCACCCAGCTTCATTTCTGCTCCCAGTTCCTACAGCTTGCAGAGCTATAAATTCAGAGCAATTTAGGGCAAGTGTAAGTTCTTTTAATTACCACATTTCTGTATCCACTGCATAGTCGAGGTCATCCTTCCCCACACCTTTTTCATTAAGTCCTCCCAGCCAGAAATTAACCTTACAGGGAGTTTTGCCTTCAGTGGGACACTGAGTTGTGGAGCACAATTAGGAAAAGACAGGAGGCTGTGAGAAGTCCCTTCCTTGGCAGTGATGGTGCCAATGTGGTGGATGCCTAAAGACATTCTTCTGTGCAACAGCCAGCTGATTTATGGATTCACTGGACATATTCCACCCACAGGATGTGAATTAAGATTNGAAAAAAGAGAAAAAGAGAAAAATCCAAAGGGACCTTTCATTTTTTTATTAAAGAAATTGTTTAAAATCCTTTTTCCCCTCTGCATCCTCTAAACCAAACCTGCTGATGGACCATGGTTCCTGTGCCAGAGCCACACCACTTCTGTTGACTGGTGAAACTCGTCCTCAGTTTTCTCCACACATGCATGTTCAGCAAACAGGTGAATAAATTATTTAAGTACACTCAGAGCTGTCTCAGAAGATTAGGACATTGTCTCAGGATGGCAAAATCCCTAATGTTAGATATTTCAATACCACTGCTACTGAAATGCAGTTTTATTCACTTTTTTTATTACCCTGAACACTTTCTGCTTTATTTGTGATCTCCTGAAGGTCCAGCAGGCAGCACGAGACAAATACAATTAATTTTCAGAGGAAAGGTACTATTGATCCCATGTCACTGCCCTATTAAAATGACATTTTGCACGGTGCAGAATGACTGGTGCAGAAGTTATTTAACCTGACAGATGCTAAGAGCAAGAAGGCAATAGCTGCTCACTGCATCATTATTCAATAGATAATAATTTAACTTGGCTCTGCAAAGGCCATGCTCATTTATGGGGTGCTACTGAACTAACTTTTTATTACAGTTTAAGATTACATCATCCACTTCTAACATTGCCTCCCTTCCAGTAAAGCTATCTTGAATCCAGTCAATGAAATAGTGAGCAAAACACTGCTAAATTCTATTATTTGAATCTGATTAAGCTACAAAGCTGGCCTAGATAATATCTGTATTTTACAATCTGTTTTCTTAGCTCTCCTCCCAGTTTCTTTACTGTAGACCTTTCAAAAAACCAACAAACCAACCAAACAAACAAAATCCACCCACTACACCCCAGCAATCCTGTGCATGAAGTGAGGAAGATTCTCAAATTTGACTCTCAAGATTTTTGCCTTTTGTGTGCAAAATCCTGTATCTACACAAGCCAGAAGTTTGTAGGTTGAGTCTACAGGAATTTCCTGGTCCAGCTGGAGAGATTTCACACCGACTGACATGGAAAAGTAATGAGTTATTGAGCTAGGACACTCATTCCAGCTTTTAGGAAATTCAGGTGCCTGTTGTCCTGTTCTGTCCTCCTAATGCATAATCTGGAAACTCTTTGGGAAGAGCTAAACAAAAATCCTAAAATAGGAGAAAAAACTGATCAAACTCCAAGCCTCACAGCACACAAATCCCTTTAGTGATGACAGCAGCATTATCTGCACGAGTGGGGGTTGCTTACACAGGGTTTTTATTTCCTGCACTGTGCTCCAGGAAGCAGCCACACAGGGCAGGAGGAACCAGAGCTCTTGGGAAGCACAGCCATGCCAGAGCAGCCTCTCCAGAGCCTCCTCAGTGCTGCTGAGCAGCTCATTCAGATCTGCTGCAGGTGTCCCCCAGGTACTGCACCTGGGCTTGCCTTCAACCACAGCCAGAGCTCACTGGAACAACGGCCTAATTGCTAATCCCAATTATTTTTTTTTAATTGAAACAGCTTGAGTTACTCAGGGTTTGTCCACAGAGGGTTTTTGCAGACAGATGGGAAAAAATGGTTGGCCCAGGCCTCAGGCTTGCTTCATCCAGGAGCCACAGAGCCACAAGTGACATGACCCCATGCTCAAACTCACCAAGCTCTGCCAAGAGCTTTCCTCATGTGACACATTATCAGCCCACATGAAGACTGGTGGTTTCACTCCTGCTATTTCCTTCTGCTCTACAAAGGTGCAAAAATGAGCAGGGAAATGGGATTCCAGCACATGAACTTCTAGTAGCTGACTCGACCTTCACTTTGCATCAGACAAGAGCAGAGACAAGACCACAGGAATATGTGAGGAAAGTGAGGGGTAAAGAAAGCATGAGGGACCCTTGCTGCAGGGATGACAGAGCTGCAGGCAGTCCTTTGTGTCCCACTCTGGCACGTGCAGCCCTCAGCTGTGGCATGCAGCTGGAAATCCTCCTGCCATGGCTACAGAAAGCTCTTTCCTTTCTTCTCTGCCACACCAGGAACGAGCTTGTAAATGAGATTTGCACCATAAAGTCACATAAAGCTCTTGTCTCTGGCAGAGCATGGGAAACAAGCTGTCACTGTCACATCTCAGTTTATTTGGGTCATTTATGGGAGAGCTGCTCACCTGCTGGCTGCTCTACAGGCAGGGATGGGCTGTCAGTGCTGGGCCACTGAGCCCTGCCAGCCCTGCTGCTGGAGCCACTGTTTTACTCCCAGTGTAAATTCCATGAGATTGGCAACATGGGGACCTCTGCTTGTACCTGGGTGCTGATGGAGAGCAATATCCAGCTAAAGAAGCAGAGATTTAGAGCCACAGTGTGGCTTTCCTGCCTCCTTTGACAGCAAGTCAAACAGAGCAGATGGACATTCCAAGGGACCACAGCAGCAGCAGCAGCAAAATATTGCTAACACAAACAGTGCCTGTTAACAACCACTCCATGGTGGGGCTCCCATGTGATAAATACACCCAGGGGAGCCCAAGGCTTGTGGTGGCAATCTTAAACGTTCCCAGAGGCCTGATTATTTTGCAGTGATGGTGCAGGCCTTGTCAAGAGGCATTGTTTAATCAATCCCTGCAGGATCACTGGGCTAACTGGCCTTTCCCTGGCAGGGCAACCAGCACCAGCCTGGGAGCTTTGCTCCTTCCTACACAACTGCTGGATGTTAACAGAGACAATAAAGCACAGCTGGCATTGCTGGGTCAGTAATAGCAGTCATTCCAATTGACAGGGTCTGCTAAGACAGAAGGAAACAAGATAGGAAAATCCTTGCTCTGCTCATTTCTCATCCAGTGTGTGTGGTTGCTGCATATTCCTTTGCTTAGAGGTACCCCTGATTGTAACAGCTCACTTTACTCACTGATCATAGTCTCAGATTTATTTTTGTCAGGAAAGAAGGCAGCATTCTGTCCTCTATTGTGATCTTTTACACAACTCAGACCACAGTCAGAGAATTCCTTCCTTCCTTCCTCCCTTCCTTCCAAAATTCCTTCCAAAATTCCTTCCAAACTTCCTTCCAAAATTCCTTCCTTCCTTCCAAAATTCCTTCCTTCCCTCCAAAATTCCTTCCAAAATTCCTTCCAAAATTCCTTCCTTCCTTCCAAAATTCCTTCCAAAATTCCTTCCTTCCAAAATTCCTTCCTTCCTTCCAAAATTCCTTCCTTCCAAAATTCTTTCCTTCCAAACTTCCTTCCTTCTTTCTCTTAAGCCTAAAGCCTAAACCTCAGCTTTAGTTTTACACAGATTCTTGGCATCACCTGTATCAACTTTTCTCTGCCTTATAAAAGAAAAACATGCATGAAAGAGGTAGGTGTTACTGAATTAAAGGCTTACAAGTGAGGAAGAATCCATTACTTCCCTAAGTAACCACAGAGATTAATTATCCATAAAGTATTTTTTTGCATATTAAACTCAGCATCAAATCCTTAGATCTAACAGAATAAGAAATATGGAGATCAAAACACCATTGAGTAACAGAAGTCTCTTATCAATGTTGGTTCTCCTAGACCAGAACCAAAGTGACTCCTTCCCTTCCCATGGATAAACTAACCAGACCAAGCTTCTTTCATCTCCCACTCTAAGTCGTGTTCCCCAAGCATCACTCTCATACCTTTTTCCCTAAGCCTTTTTTTCAAATTTGTGCCATTCTGTTTTAAGTGACATAAAAAGCACAGCTTAGAAGCAGCCTGCAGAGTCGTAAGACCAGGCAGGTGGATGTCATTGTAAGATCCAGCAGAAGCTGGTTCTTATTAGTCCAGAAATAAAATTATTGGTGAAATTGCATGTTTGTAATAAAGAAACCATATAACTTGTAAAAGAGATCTGTGATTGAAATGAACCTAACATACCCAAAAATAGCAGAAAGAGATCTAGGAAGGAGTAGAGATATTAAGGAAAGAAAGTTTATTTTGTATAATATTATCTTTTTTCCACATTTTGCTGAAGGGTGAAAATCCATCTCTAGAGAAATTCAGAATTAGCAAGAGCCAGTTTGTTTAAAGTAGTTCCCAACTCTTGCTGAGGAAGGAAAATTGCCTCTTTCTATAGTGCCTTTGGTGAGGAACCCTCGTGCTTTTATACAATTGGTAAAGGTAAATGTGTCTCACTCACATGGATGATCGAAAGCTGGTTGGCTGGAAGGATGAGGAGGAAAGAAAGAGAGAAAGAGAAAGAGAGAAAGGAAGGAAGGAAGGAAGGAAGGAAGGAAGGAATTTAGGAAGAGACAGAGAAAGAAAGAAAGAGAAAGAAAGA
>VZTZ01049076.1:5370-32614 GCA_013400955.1 Drymodes brunneopygia | reverse complement strand
GGAATTCTGGAAGGAAGGAAGGCGCGGAAGGAAGGCGCGGAAGGAAGGTGAGGAAGGAAGGAAGGCGCGGAAGGCGCGGAAGGAAGGAAGGCGCGGAAGGAAGGAAGGAAGGCGCGGAAGGAAGGAAGGAAGGAAGGAAGGAAGGAAGGATCCAAAGGGACCTTTCATTTTTCTATTAAAGCAATTGTTTAAAATCCTTTTCTCCCTCTACATCCTCTAAACTAAATCTCCTGATGGACTATGGCAAGTTGTTATGGCCCTGGATACATCAAGATGTTGGCTACTGTTATAGAAGTGCACTAAAAGTTAAATCTTCTCTAAAAAAGAGGGAAAAAAAATATTTTATAAACTGATCATGAAATAGTTGAGAATATGTCTAGAAAAAAAAATCTGTGCAGTGCAAGCTGAGTCTGCAGAGACTCCGAAATGACAAATCTCATGGCAATGTTTAACCCAGGACCTATTGATCTGGAGGAATTTCATCAGCATCATCTTGTTCCCTCCTGTCTAATCAAGCATTTCCTATCCCCACACCACTGCTGTCCTCTCTGGATGCCAACAGGACTGTCAGGATGCCACAGGAAGCATCATCTTACTCTGCACTAAAAATCTGCCATAATTTTCAGGTAACTCTGCCAGACTCAAGTAAACAGCATCTCCATGAGCCTTTCATCATGTAACACAGAAATATCATTCTTATTTTATCAGCAGAGATTCCTCCATGATGAAGATGCAAAGTCTACTGTGATAACCACTGACATAATCTCAGTTATTGTGCTGCAAGTGTTTTGCTCTCTGAAGAATCCAATTTCCAGCAGTTTTGCTTTTGGACAGCTTTGTATCTGAGCACATGCAAATTAGATCCAACACTGGAAACAATGCAGGCTTGTAGAGAAAGGATTTCTATGTCAAAAAAGCCAGGGCAGTACCACGAAACTGCTTTGTGACCAAGGAAACACAACTGGGAGCAGCTTCCTAGAGCTGGTTATAAAAACCTCCATGGTTTTGAGCTGCAGGGTTGGGTTTGGGGGGGGGCAGGTTTAGTTGGGTTTTTTTTCTCTAAAGGGGGGTTGAGTGAAAGGACATGAAAGAAACAAAGGTTTTTCATGTGGCAGAGCAAACCTGCCTGAAGACCTCAGAAATAATGTTACAATTTTAACCTGGCAGGCAGAGCTAGATGAATAATTTAGGATGTGAAGCACGAGCAGATTTCCCTTCTCCTCAGTGCCACCTCTCAGAATGTAGCTCCTCTCTCAGGCAGGGTGCTCAGCACTGCCATGGCAGCAGCAGACTCACAATTGGACCCATCAGGAAAAAGATGACCTTCTTTGCATTTTCTCCTACTCCTGTTTTGCCCATGATAAAGCAGCACTTTTCCTCAGGTGGAAATTACTCTCTGTGAAAAGTCCATGTGCCAACAATAAATTATTGCATTTCCTTCTTTGTGATTTATTTGGCAACAGAGAAAAGAATTTTATTTTACACTTGTATCTATATCACGAAAAAGTCTTGCATATTTTTTTGTTGCAGCATGCCAGTCAGCATCCTTTTCCCTGAGCCCACAAAATTTTAGTGTTGGTTTTAGGTTTTGGGGGAAGTTTGATAGATGCCACCAAGCCAGCATTTCACTAGTCTAATATTTTCTCTACATTTACATGTGTCCTGCATGTGGAAAAAAATGCCCTTCTGAGGCATCACAGCAGTATTTGTTGTTCTCCCTGCATTCCTGGTGAGAAGATCTTTAGCAGCTTTTCAGATACAAAAGTGGAATGTCAGCATCTCCATTCTTTGGTTACACCTTAAGCACATGTTTGAGAAGTATAATTCCTCTAGGACTTTGTCCCCAGTCAGATGTGGAGTCTTTGAAGCCTAACCTCCTTTCCCTTTACACCTTTGTGTGATCAAAGAGGATGAACAATGTATAAGTTGTGATCTCCAGGGTCTAAAGCCCTCAACTTTATCTACAGAAGGCAATCACAAATTCATTTCCTACATATTGTACCCAGAAGAGTTTTGCTGTGTGATGCCTTGCAAGGCTAATTTGATCTATCCAGGCATGGATGAAGCACCTACTACGGTACCAGCACATTTTAATCACTTTCCCCTTTAATTTAGATGCAGACACTCCTGACCACCTCTGTTTGCAGAGGGAAAACCTGTGGAACTGCAGGGGATGTTTCTCCATCCTCCCTTCCTGCTCAGGAAAGCAGCATTTGTTCTCTGGGCTGGAGAGACAGGGCACTGCCTGGTCCTTGTTGAGGACCCTTTCACAAGCAGTTGGTCTCCTTTAGCAGCATTTAATTTGCTGAATTTATACATTTCTCATGCAAAACACCAAGGAGGCAGCTCCAGGTCAGTGATCACAGCTGGGGAGAAAACTCAGCACTGAGGGACACTGAGAGCCCATGATCTGAGAGGCTACACTGCCCTGCTTTGCAGGAAAAGGAATATCCATTGAATATGCTCACAAGCACCAGGAATTTCTCCACCCCACCAATCTCTGCCTTGCCAATCCCAGTAATTTAACCAGCAGAGGCACAGGCTGTGCCCAAAGTGCCCTGCTGGGGTGATGGTGTGGCACAGCAGCCCAGTGCCCTGGAGTCTGAAGCACCTACTACACTGCCAGGCCACTCTGCTGCCAGTGGACACACAGAACCACAGCTAAGAGATCCTGACAATGGGAAACTCCAAATTAATCTTCCTAGACAGTGCCTGGCACTGCTGGCACAGATGGCCTTTCCTCTCAGCTGTGCCAGCAGCTCTGCATGGGCAGAGATGCCCTGCCTAGGAGTGATCCTGGAAGGGAACAGAGCTGCTGTCATGTCCTGACCCCTCCAAGGGATGGGGATGTGTTGTACTGCTGGACACGAAAGAAATATGTAGACCTTTTAGTAGTAGGTTAGGACTACTTAGGCAGGACTAGAAAAGGGGGCCTGCCTTTTTTATTTTTTATTTTTATATTTCTTTTAAGCTAATTGTGGACTGGTTAATGAGGTTACTACTTCTACAATTTTACAGGATAGTGACGTAGTTTATTACCTTTCTCCGCTTTAGGAGAAAGGAATGAAAAATAATTTAGAAGTTTAAAACAATTTAGGTCGGTTACAAAAACAAGGACTGTGTTTATAGAAAATGCATGAGAAATTCTACTACAGAAGTAAAAACATAGAACACTGCAAAAACCAGGGCAACAGGGATGGAAAGGAGGGGAGGAGAAAAAGGGAGTCACCCCTCCTGGGGGCAGAGCTGTCCCCATAAAGCAAAGGGAGAAGGGCTGGGGAATGTAACAGACACACACAGCACAGCATGCACCAAAGGGGAATGTAAGATCCAGTGCAAACTTCAAACAGATGAAAGGCCAAAGCCAAAAGGCCACAGGAGATACAAGAGTGATTCTGGCAACCAGCAGCATCCATCACTGAAATGCTGCTGTTTCCCAGTGTCCCTCACAGGAGGAGCAGCACAGGGCCAGCACCAAGAGGCAGCAGGGTCCCCAGGCCAGGGACACCCAGCCCTGCACAGCTGGGCTGCTGCACTTTGAAACATAAGGCAGAGGCTCCCACCCAGCTCCACAGAGATGGACACTGTGCCAGAAAACCACACGGAAATCAATTCCAAAGGCTTTCCTAGACCCTTCCATGTCCTGCCATTCTGTTGTGTCACTGTATTAGCAGGGCTAAAGCAAAGGCAGAACATCACCATACAGACATAAACAAAGTACTTTAATTTCTTCCAGAAATTCAGCTTCCTGGTTCTCTTTCCACTTCTTACTCCTCCTCTCAAGAGGGAGCAAGCATTTGTTAAATTTGGCTTTGAGCACAGGAAAACATTGGTTTGTAATAACCCTCCTAATTTGCTTTCCTTGGCAGGCGCCCGGCACCAGCCGTCCCCAGTTCTGTTGTTAGGGGATGACTCTGCAGCAAAGAAAACACACACACAAATTCTTGAGTAATTATATGTGCAGTACCTGCTTTTTAATGCACTGCAGTGTAATTACCTTTTAGTCAGCTCAACCTCATTCTGTGCAGAGCAGCTGAGATCCCTAATTACCAACTGCAGCAGCCAAAGTCCCCGGTTTGCTCCCGAGGAAGTGCCATCATTAACCCAACCCATTATGTGCTGCTTGTCATGTGAGGCCTGTGGAAATTTCACCTGCATTTATTGGTTTCCTTCTGTGGAGGTACAGACACCACATTCTGGATAAAACACTGGGAAAAAAACCTCACCCCACTCTCCAAGGGAAGAGCTCAAGAGGCAGAAACAGGAGCAGGTTGTAGAAAGGTGGGGCTCACTCTCTTCTCACAAGCAACAGGACAAGAGGTAACAATATCAATTTGCACCAGGGGAGAGATTTAGATTGCATATTTTGAAAAAAATTTTCCCAGAGAGGCTTGTCAAGCCCTGGAACAGGCTGCCCAAGGAATGGTTAAGCCACCACCATCCCTGGAAATATTTTAAAAGATGTGTAGATGTGGCAGACACGGAGGTGGTTTAGTGGTGGATTTGGCAGATTCATGGCACTCCCTTGCAAACAGAGGGGAATGCATCACTAGAACAGCCAGGGATTAGGGTCATGCTCTTTACTTTTTACAGTCTGGCTTTGTACTGTTGGGCTGCAAGTGCCTTTCCAAAGTCTGTAATGGATTCAGATGTGACACACGCAGGTGCTGAGAATTCAAAGAATTCCTGAATTTACTGTGCAGCAGTTCTAAAAAAACTTAAAGCCTTTGTGACTCAACCATTTCTCTGCCAGGAACTCTACCCCACAACATCAGCCTGTTAGACATCTACAAAAGATGATAATAATAAATTATTTTTATGGGAACATTCCTGCTTCCTCCCCTCTTTCCAGAAACTAAATGGTTCAATAAAACAAGTGACAAAATTTTAGCAACTTCTGAGCAGATTTAATTAAGGAAACTCCATTTTATTGCAGACAGATTGTCCTATTTAATCTCCCACTCACGGGTTTTCTTCTCACTGCATTTTTGTGCAATTAAAACAAGGCAAACCAGAACGCCAATTAAACGCCTCTTGAAACAACAGCAACCCTTTCTGACACCTGTTCAAAAATGCATGAACCAACACATTTGCAAACTAATTTTGGCATTTTGCACTGGCCCTGATTGCCTGCATCCTGGGCTGCTGCATTTTGTGCCTCAGGAAAGCACAGAGCATCAGCCACCCACGGGCTCTGCATCTCAGCTCTGCGAGGCAAGAGGAAGGGGAGGCAAGGAGCAGATGTGGATTTTGGCTTGGGGAGAGAGAGGAGACAGTGCCTCTGAATCTTGATCATTCAGAGACCCTCTTTGTTATTCATTTTCATTCATCTACACCTGATGGAGCCTCCTGAGGAGCCACGATCCTGCTGCCCCTCTGCCAACCCTCTCACTGCTCTCACCATCCTCAGACCAAGAGAAGAATTCAGTCATCCCCCTTCCCACAGGGCTTCAATTCTGCACTGAGAGGGGAGAAACTTTCATCTGTATGGGAGAGGGAAAGATGAGGAATTTAATCTCTGAATAGTCAGTTACTGGATGCATCTGAGGTTTCAGGGTAAGATAAAGCCAGACACTCCTGGAAACAAATCTAATACTCTTCTCTGAGGAAATGTTCAGTCAGAAACCTTGCTATGGAGCCCCTTAAAGTTTAAGCCAGGTTGTAACTCTAGGGATGTGTTACTCAGCCACTTGGAGAAGGACAGAGGTTGGACAAGAATGAGGCATTCTCTCTTGTGGCACAAATTACAGTTACAGCAGGAATAATGGTAAATAAGGAGCCTGTGGCATTGTTTGGAGGCACAGCACTCACACATTGCATCGTTTCACTCACAGTGGTTTTTTCCAAGTCACAACTCTCCTCCAGTCTCCTCTGTGTAGCCACCCAAGTGAAGGCTCAGAACAGGATGGCCTAAGAGCAGAGACAGGAATGAGGGCTGAGGGGTACAGCAGGTGCACAAGGGGCTCCTCTTCTGGCCTGGCTCTAAGCAGCACCAAAGGAAAGCTGAGAAACTCCCACTTTGTACAAAGCAGCCACTGGAGAAGCTCCAGGGCCGTGGAGCTGTGACTGAAGGGCTCCTGCAGCAGCACTGCTCCTCTCTGCCCTCCCTCCCACAGTCCTGCCAGGGAACCCAGCCATTAAACTGCCCTGGGGTAAAGGGAAGAACACACAGAAAAAGAAGGAAAAGCCTCCAGAGGAAAGGATAACCGTGATGCTGTCCAAAGCAAAGGCTGCCTAGCAGCAGGGTCAGGTCTCACTGAGACACTGGGATGGGAAAAAAGGAGAAGTGGGGAGAACCCAAAGCCTGCTTTTGCTTTTGCAGACAGTCTGCTAGATTAATCATCCCTGCACTATCCAAATCCTGCCTGCCAATTTAAAATAAGGTGTTAGAAATTTGCCGACTTCAAAATTCACTCTTTCTGTGACTCTATTCACTGTTCCCCAGCACCTCTCCATGCTTTTCACCCAGCTCTTCTGTGGAGGCTTTGTGCAGCTGCTCCCACCTCTGCAAAGCCAGTGGAAGCAACAATAACTCATTGGTGAGGAAAAAGAATTGGTACAAAGAAAACACTGCTGCTTTTGTAGCAACTGCTCACCAGGCAGGCTCTACACCAGCTTAATTATGGCAGCACTGACACTGC
Source organism: Drymodes brunneopygia (assembly GCA_013400955.1). Lineage (NCBI taxonomy): Eukaryota > Metazoa > Chordata > Aves > Passeriformes > Petroicidae > Drymodes > Drymodes brunneopygia. Next base: position 25,973 of record VZTZ01049076.1, on the reverse strand, counting down.
TGAAAAGCATAATCATATCTTCCTTCCTAACAGTAGTTTTCTTCTTCAGTGCTCTTTTTTTTCTCTCATCCTCTGTTTTCTCTCTCCTCTTATTAAAATTTCTGGACCACACCAAGAAACATTTTATTTCCTTGTATTTTTCATTCACAAGTGTTAATAAACGATTTCTCGCCTAAGATCTGCTTGGCAGCAGTGAAAAATTATTGTATTTAGTCAGAGTACTAATTACAATCTGTTTTGCTTTCTGAATATGCAGGTTCTTTAGTTTTTGCCTGACTGGAACATCAGTTGAAGTGGTAGGACATTGTTCTTTCACCTTGCAGAAAGAAACTCAGATTTATTTTTTCCCTATTCTTCACCAAGATGACACCAAGCTTGAAAGTTTTCCACGGAAAACAAGAAACACAAGGTGGGAGAAAGGGAAGAGAGCAGCAGGGAAAGGAGGAAAAGCCAGGATAAAAGAAAGGGAAAAAGATGGAAAGGTAAGACAAGGCCCTTTGAAAAGTTTTGCTGCCTTTAACTGCAGCTGAACTTGTTCTTTTGGTGCAGGTTTCATGGGTTTCATCTCCTGGAGTCATTGTTTTCTGTGTAAACACATGTTAACAGGGCCTACAAGAAAATTGAGTTTATAGTCAAAAGAATAAAGATGGGTGGTAAAAAATTAGAGTTCAGCCCCCTCTGCTCACTGCACCCCAGACAAAGGGCTGGATTTCCATCAGGCTCTCTTATGTTGGAGCACTGCACGTTAAAAACACAGATTGTGGCAGCTCCAGCCACAAAATCTGAGAGCTCCATCACGAAACCATCCACAATTCAGGGCATTTGCTCATCAAGAGGCAGCCTGCTGGAACAGGTGCAGGACCTGAGGGTTGCACACCTCAGATGGACAATCAGGTCCCTAAAATACTCCTCCTTCCAGAATCACTGTTTGTTCAAAACTGAAGTCGTTTTGGGTCATTTTGCATCCAGTGACTTTTTCAGTGAAAGGCTGCTTGAAATTGATATATGTCTAAGTAAAGTTCTGATTGATCAGCAGAAAGCTAGCCCAAGAGATTATTCTTAAAATAAAGCTGGATTTGAGGCACATATACACACAGCTGTTTGCATAGGAAGATAAAGAACTGTGCTGTTCCTTTGAATCTGAACCAAAAAAACAAACCCAACTCTCACAGAGTGGTGCCTCTGTATTTCTGGCTTCTCTATTTTATTTTATTTTTTCCAAGCCATTCTTGCTGCCAGTCAGTTTTTGTGAAAGTGATGTTTCTGTTGGTGGCATGTGCTGTTCTCCCCCTGCATGCAATAATAGTTAAGCCACACTGCACATCTGCTTAGTCCTGTCAGCTCCCATCACAACATCACCCCATCTCCAGCCACCTGCAGCTGCAAGGTTGCTGATCAAGCTGCCTGGATTTGCCTTTCCTAGGTGGATGCCTGGTGCAGAATTTGCCTCTCTATTTGTATTTGAGCAGCACCCAGCACCCAAACTGGTGAAACGTCTCAAAGTCTGAAAATACGGAACATTGACAGAGATTCCAAATGATTTTTTTTTTAAATTAGGAAGCTAAAACTTATTTTTCCTGCTGTAGGCAGAGCCTTCAAAGATCTTAGCCTAGCTAGTTCATATATTAACCTGTCTGTTACACAGTTATCCAAAGCAGAAGTCATTTCAGAGAACAGAAACAAAACTACACAAAAACAAAAGCTCACATATGGCATCAGTGATCCATGCTAGTCAAAACCAACCAAAATAGTTCCTAGTCCTTGACCCTAAACCTTCAGACTGCTCTGATGGTTGGGACTGCTTAAAAGGTCATTTGCAACCCCCTTGGCATTGTCAATTTATTCTGTAAACCTTTAATGGATGGGAAAGAGCAAGGCCCATGTGAACTTCAGGATGTGAGGGTGACCCCACAGGGCCCTGCTGTCTCCAGTTCTGCCAGTTTGGAGTGACTGGCTGATGCACAGCAGACCTGCAGCATCAAATCCTCTTGTGCCTGGGGGCCTGGAGGTGCCTTTCCCTCTCCTGGAGGGAAGACAAGCCTGGACCAAGAGCCCTGTGGTGCACAGAGCAATTTGGGGGAGTCCCTGCTTTGTGAAGGAACCAGGCCAGCAGCTGGTGAAAACTGCAATTACAATCACTTGCTTATTAAAAGAACCTTGTTTGAACTTGTGCATGTCTAAGGGGTTTTACCTCAGCCTGAAAAGCTGCCAGTGGGTGCCTTGGCACACGATTTCCATGGAAGTGTTTGACACAGGCAGGGATTCAATGTGCTCTATACCTTGTTTTTTCCATGTAACACCACCACCACCACACAGCCAGGGACCTCTGATGGGTGGCAGAGAAGCCTCTGAGAGCAGAGTTATTTTCTAGCATTTTGTATTTTGTTACCGAAGCAAACACGACCATTTTCGAAGCAAACAAAATAACACCCATTTGTTTCCATAAGATGCATCCTGGGGTCATTATTCACTAACATAATTAAAATTCATTTTCTTTGATGCCCAGGACACAGTGGTGACTGTTTATCACCAGTGTTCAGTGCTTCGGGAAAGAACATTTTATGATGGATGTTGGACATCCTGTACTACAGTCCTGTCACAGAAAATCAGTATCTAACATCCCTAGGAAAAGCCTGTCTGCAGGTGGTGGTGTCATCTTCTTTTAAAGGGTACTGTCACTATAATCTAACCACAATCAAAATTAATGTGTGCTAGGTGTACAGAGTAACAACTAGTCCTGTCCCTAAAGGAGTTTGGTTATTACCAAAAAGTAGACAAAGTGCAGGGAAAGGAAGCATTAGCTGAGCAAAGTAGCAGGAAAAGTATAAAAGACCTAAACAATAAAATATCTGTTGGATTTTTACAACAAATAATAATACAGAGATTGTGGAAAGAAACCTAAGGAAGAGAAGTCAATGCACATCTTCAAAATTCCCTGCTTTTTAACCAGAAGTTCTTTATTTCTACAAAATAGATTCACAGCTTTAAACAGAGGCTTGCACCTGATGGCCACCACAGATCCCTTTCTGGTTTAAGTGTTCTATGATCCTCTGACTCCATTGATGAATAATAATGTAGCTCCCTGTCAATCAAGAGTAAAAGTAACTGTCTAGAGAGAACTAGAAAACAAATTTACTTTCCATCATTCCTGGTCTCAGGACTTGTCTTTGAACAGTGTGTCCAGCCACCACAAAAGGATACAGCCAAAAACTTTGTGTTTTTGCTCCAGCACTCAGAATATAAAGCAAGCATGAGAAAGGACAGAAAGGCAGCACTCAACAAAGCTCCATCAAAATTACGTAGGCAGAGTGACAGCAGAGTTAGAAAAATAAATGCATCAAATAATCAAATCAGCTTTGTGATGCTCTCACTCTTCAAGCACCACTTGGCAGGAACAAGCCAAGCTTTGCTAAGAGGGGCTCCAGCTTCAGTCTGGGCAATCCTGAACTCCTCAGTGCCAGGAATGCCCAGACTGAACATCCTGAAGGCACTCTGACCTCCTCAGCCAACATCCCTCACAACACAGCTTTCACCCCACCAAGTTTTGGCCCCATGACCTGCAGCTGAGCTGGGAGGTGACACCCAAAGCACCTCTGGACACCCTGCAGGGTCAGCCCCTTGGGAGGGGAAAGCAGCAGCAGCAGCAGCACATTTTATTCCAGCAGCAGCAGCAAGTGCAGCACAGCTGTGCCATGTGAAATAGCAGTGTGATGAAACGATGTGGAGGAGAGGTAATTCATCACTGAGGATGGATCAGGAGGGTGGAGGAGGATGGACTGAGGATGGATCAGGAGGGTGGAGGAGGATGTATTAGGAGGATGGATCAGGAGGATGGCTTAGGAGGGTGGAGGAGGATGGATCACAAACCCGTGAGGAACGCAGGGACTGCAGAATGCACATNTGGAGGAGGATGGACTGAGGATGGATCAGGAGGATGGATTAGGAGGGTGGGGGAGGATGGATCACAAACCCATGAGGAATGCAGGGACAGCAGAATGCACACGCAAGCAGCCTGACAAAAATGTACTGACCCTTCACAGACACAAACACGGAACCAGCTTGGATTTCCATCATCCCTCCACCATCAAAAAGCAATCTTGATGCAGAGAAAAAGCTACTGTCCTTTCCCAGCTGGCCAGCAGCTTTATTACACCTACAGCAGCAGTGATCCTGTGTGCTCAGTCCCATCAGCTTCACCGGGGCTCTGCTCCCTGCCACATCAAAGGAGTCCTTTCCTGGAGGGTTTGTGCCATTGATAATTGGGATATCTGCAGTAAACTTAATCTATCTGTGCTACACTGCAGAGATTGGAGGCAGGGGAAGATTAAAGTGATTTGCCTAAGACAATAGAGGCAGTTTGGAGAAATTGAATGGAATTTCCACAAAGCCCAGGCTTAAAGAGGAGAAGTCTCCTCACACATTAAGCACCCCCAAATACACATCTGGAGAATTAGGATTTTCCTATCACTATATTGGATATCTAAAGGGGAAGGATTTGGAAATAGGCTTATGTTTGTCTTTTTGCTGCTGTTTTTTACCCTTTTCTTCTTCTCTAGCCTATCTTAATTTTGCCTCTGAAAGGCCCAATCAAATAAGTCTTTTGCATACATATCTTATCAGCAGACAACAGCTCTGGGAAAATGCTTTTCCAACATGCTCAGCTGTGCTAAAAATACTTTTTTGCAGTAATTTTAGGATGCATCACTCTGACAGAAGGTTCAGATGGTCACTGCCACTCATGGGTGTCCAGCTCTGCCTGTGGCCACGGTGCAAAATGAGGAGGAAGCTGAGGCTGTAAAGGGTGGAACAGAGAGAAATACCCTCAGGAATCCTCTGGAAAACACTTGCAGGTGTTGCCTTTCCTCAAAAGGTTTAAAAGAGATATAGGTGTGACAGCAAACATCACTCTGGCTTTGATAATGACATTATGCACAGCTAGCCTGTTCTTTGGCTTGTTAAACTCCAAGCTTCCTGTGGGTAAGAAATGAACATTACTCTGCCACTGTTTTCAGGGCTTTCTGCCATGTTAATCTGATTATCTATGACACTTTCTGTCAGTTTGTTAGCGAAGATCCAATTATTCTGCTTGGCTTTTAAGTTTTCACATATTTCTGGCTATGGGCCTGATTCTGGGCTCTTCTTTGTCCTCGTGTCTTTAGTACAAATTTTAATGTAAAAACAATCCCACAGGATCAGAGCTGATAGACTGGTGGTTTATACAGAGTTCTTCAAAAATGGATGCATTCTTCATCTCCAGCAAGAATAAACAAAAAGCTGCAGAACTGACAGCTGAAGGAAATAAATGGCCCTGCTTGATCTGACTACATTTCTGTAATTGAAATTTACAGTGTTGCTATAGAATGGAAGTGGCTTTTGGCGTTTTTTCCTCCTCCTTTAAACTCTTGTTTAGATTTTAGATTTTCTTCCATGTCAAAAAAAGAGGAAAATACAGCATAGTTCTATAAATAAATGTGACACACTTTAGACATAGAAATTAAGATAGAATCAGGTGGGGTCCTTTCCCAAGGCATTTGACATTAGAGGTATCACAGTCATTTTTTCTCTTACACCTAGTTATTCTCAGATGTGTTTGCATGGCATAGACCTGTATGACTGGGAAGTGGCAAGGGTGTAGTAAGCAATAAACAGAAAAATTTATATGTCCACACCACTATAAGGAGTTCAGTGCCCAATACTTGCATATCACTAGCTTTTAACTCATCTCTGTTTGAGGATCCAAAATTATTTTGCCTGTAGTCTGCTGTCACTTCTTAATGTCTTTGTCAATAAAACCAGTACTATGTGGGCTTCATAAATTCCTGCCAGCAAACTGTACCTTTCTCATTCTACTCTGTTTTAAATGTATTTTTTCAATGATCTTTGCAAATAGAATATATATCTATGCAAGAGCTTTATTTTGTAAAGGAATACCCACTATTTCCTACAATGATAGAGCTCCAGCATCAGCATGACAATCTCCTGCAGGTACCTGATATAATTATCTAAAGATTTAGGAAACAATTACAAAGATTCTGGAAGATGTTGGTTTCTAGCTTGGGCTCCATGTGTCCCCCACTGCCAATAATCAGCATTACTGACACCTGCAGCAGGCAGCATTTCCCCTCTCCAAATCCCCCAAAAAAAGAGAAAAGACCTGTCCCAGGATGGATATGCTTCTCCAGAGAAGGAATTCCTATTAATGCATAGATCTGGTCTGCAACAAATGTTTCCAGATAATGCTTTGCAGTCAACATTTTGGGAGCAAACAATGCTCTCTTCCCACCTCTCCACTCCTTTCTGGAAGTGATAAAGGTTAAGTGACCCTTGGGGCCACAGACAGCTCATCATGCAAAAAGCATGACAGCAGTGCCTTGGAGTTATAACCTCAGTAATGGATTATAATCCCTGGATTATAATCCCAGTAAAAAGTCTGCATCCCACCAAACAAATCAGGAATCCAAGGCAGCAGCCATAAGGATTAATTTGATAACACTTTTCTCAAACATTATAAAATGGGCATAAGTTTCCATCATACCAGAGGCCACAGTCAGCAAGAACACAGCAAATCAAGCAAATTTCACTGCTAAATATTGGGTGAAACATTCTGTATCATCACCAAACTCCAGCACCTCACTCCATGACAAATTGCTTGCACAGTTCCTTCCAAAATGATCCTGATCAAACTGGGTGTAGCTTGGCAGAGATTCCTCAGAATGAGGAGCAACACCAGCCACTGTCAGGCAAGGATCTCTCCATTCCTGCACATCTAAAAAATGACGGATGAAAGACCAGGCAATAAAAACCCCAGCATTTTCTCCTCTGGGGAATTTTAAAGCCTGAAAAAGCCTTCTCTTTCAAGTGCAAGCATAAAATACCTGCTTGGGTAATAGCAAGAAGGGGAATTGCATGTTCAGAGGGCAAAGTGTTGTGTGCTGCTGCTGCTCCTTCATCCCCACTGCCCCTCTCCAAGCCTGCTATGCTGAAGGCAAGCAGAGGAAAATCTGTGTGGGTGTGTTTGTGTGTGTTTGGTGCAGAGGGAGGGAAAAAAAGATAATCAGATCTCACAGCTTCAAAGCCTCAGTCTATCACTAACGAGGGTTAGCAAGAAATCCTGCAGACGTTTCTTCTCTGCCTGCTGCAGTTCAAACCAACCCCTGCCCTGGGGGGTTTATGGGGTTTTGCATCCTCTCAGGCCTCATGGCTGCTGCTTGGGCCAATTACCTCCACCAGCAGCCAGGAAAGAACACTAGGAAACCATCTGTAATACTGATTCAGCCCACTGATGATCACTGATAACCGGGTTTCACACCGGAGCACCTCACGAGCTCGCTGAAACCGCGGAGATTTGATTTCCTCCCCGTTACATCTCCCTGACACCACTGGAAGTGATTGTGCTCCGAGAAAAAGGTGGGGACAGAATGTAGCCTACCCTCCTGGGTCTGGGAGATAGGATTAGAGGAATTATATCAGCTGCCAGCAAAGACTCCAGAGCACTGCAGCAAACAGAAGTCTCTAAGTTTGCAGCACAATCAAAAGAGCAGGAAGGACAGGAGGAGCGCTCACTGTGTGCCCCAAACCAGGGAGATTAAAAACAGAAATCTTGCTCATTGCACTGTCTGGGGCTTTCTGAAAGGCATTCTAGAGAGGGACAATGAAGAAAAAAAAATGGTTTCAAAGTTTTGGTGGCAGCAGGGAACAGCACAGAAGCAGAAAGGCGAAGCCAGCACTCAGGCAAGAGGCATTTACTGTGCATCTTCCACAGGGGAGGTGTGAAGATGCTCCTGCCAGTGCCTCTGCTCCTTCCGAGGTACAAGGGCTGGCTGATCTTCTCTACTGAAAATATCTAAAACTTTCTCCACTGTGTTAATCAAAGTGTGCCACCTCATAGTTAAAGTAAGGAGCTAGGGTGGGAAAATAAAACAAAAACCAAAAGAAAGATAAAAAAGAAGAAAAATCTCCCTCTTTCTACTTTATTTCACCGTTAGGCTCTCCCAACCATGAAGCTTGTGGAGGAAAGGAGAGCACTTCAGTCCTCAAGAAATTTAAGATCAGCTTTCCCAATTGCCTTTAATTTGACTGCAGCAGCAAAGAGCTCTCCAGGGGAATCCTGGCAGCACCAGGGATCTTTGGCCTCCCTGATCTGTCACCTTTGCTCACTGTCCCTGGGGCACAGCACCACTCACCTGGACACAGCACCACTGACCTGGGGCACAGCACCAGTCCCCTGGGGCACAGCACCACTCACCTGGCTCACAGCACCACTCACCTGGGGCACAGCACCACTGACCTGGGGCACAGCACCACTCACCTGATTCACAGCACCACTCACCTGGACACAGCACCACTCACCTGGGGCACAGCACCACTCACCTGGACACAGCACCACTCACCTGATTCACACACCCCAAATGTCCCCTCTCCTGTAAGCCAAGGGTTATTGTGCAAACCACAGAGTCAGCACCACAGCGTNAAATACCCCCCACAGACCCCGTGTGCTGCTGCAGGGGCTGGTGATTGCTCTGGGAGGCGAGTGCTGACCCTTGGGCAGGGATGAAGGGAGCAGAGCCCAAGGGAGCAGAGCAAGCAGCACAGTTTTGGACCAGTCCTTCTTAGGCAGAACTCAGGACCCAATTCTCTTTATCTGTCTCACATCCCAGGGCTGGCATATCACTGCTAATTTTCAGCTGCCTGATTTCACTTCATTAGAAGNGAGGCTGGAGCAGAGAAAATATCATGGTAATTCTTCCATATTCCCCCGGAGAGATAAGAGCAGCTCAATTCAGCCCTAACTTGTGTAAGAGCCTTAAATGAAGGTGTAAAACAGCCTGTGTAGCTGTGTCTAAGCCAGTCAATAATTACCAGTGCAGGATGAAGAGAATAAATCAAACCATTAAGTTCAGGGAGAACATGACACTATCTGCTGCTTGGTCTATTATTAAATACAGTGGCATTTCAGATGCAGTGCTTGTAAAGTTACATTGCTTGAAGCTGTAAAAGTGAATGACAGATAGGAGGAAAAAAACTTTTTCTCTATATGATTATTATTATTATTTTCTGTAGAGGCCATTCCTGTCCTTCAGAAATCACTTTCACACAAAAATAAAGGATAAAAATCAGGCAGGTAAGAAGGAAACACAACTGCATAAAATCACCACCGAGCATGGGTAGACTTACAGGCAGGTAAAGATTTTGAAATACCTGTAAATATTTAAATTGTGCTCAGTATGTTTCCAAATGACTCTTTTCTCCTTTGCATGCAGCCTTTCCTGCCAGGATGCATGGGCAGAGAAGAGGCAAGACACTGGAAATGCTTGGAGCTATTTCCATGGCAACAGACTGTGGTGAGGTAATACACCTGAGATGCTGCTGACCTCAGCCTGGAGTCGGGATGCTAATAGAGAGATGAAATGAGATGGATGGGTTTTTTACATTTCAATGGGCTTTTTAAGGAGCAGAAAACAAACCCACGACAAAAATTTCCAGATAAAAATACGAATCTTTTCTTTGTGTCACTCCCAGGATATATATTCTTGTTAGAGTGAAGGAAAAAAAATAAAATGGGAAGTCAAATCCGTGCATGTATCTTCAGGATGAGCAGAGCTGACACAAGCAGATTGTTCACCTCTTTTTTGCTTCTGCATGTACAAATGCACTTGCACTTCCTGACTGAACACTTTTCAAGTCCATGGAGAGCTTTTATTTACTTCAGCAGATTTTACCTCAGGATTAGCACGAAAATCCAGTTTCCCTCCTGGCTCACCTTCCCCGTGTCACTTCCCCGAGGAAATTCCCCAGCTAATCCTTGCCAAGAGGCACAAGAGCTAAAAGACTGTCTTTAAATCTGTAACACTCATCTGGGAGTGCATGGAAGACAGCTGGTAACATTTACATTTAACGTCCCAAAAATGCCATGTTTGAGGCAGTGGAACTGTCAGCCAGATGCTGCCATGCTCTGATCACTGGACTTTGAAACCAAAATGCACCTGCACTCAGCAGGTGAGGCTGGAATGACAAGACCCATGGAAAATAAAAAGGAATGAAGGCAACAAATAATGCCAAATTCAGTCTGTTTCCTGGGATATCTCTGCAAATTTTCTGCAGTAGCCTCAAGACCCTTCTTCAGTAAAAGCGCTCCAATTTTCCCGTTTTAGAAAATTAGTGAAACTCAATTCAGAACACTCAATGCACAGATTGTAACACCCAAACATGGCAAAATGCACACCTGGTTTCACACTAGCTTAGTTTCAGTTGATACAGTTTCTTGTTAGACTTGTAAATATAAAATCATAATGAAAATAAACCTCTGTTAACAGTTTAAGTTGCTCTATTTTCTGGTGTATCCAAGAGTCATTTTCTATCAGTCATTCCCTCTCCTAAGTTAAACCTCTAGCTGGTTTCACCAAGGTGGAATGATTACCAAGAAATAAAAAATGTGTATGATTTGTAGATCATCTTGATTGTCACCCACATCCCAGTTCCTAAAGCTCCAGGGCTCCATCCAAGCTCCTTCTGAAAGCCAGAATCTCACCAAGAGTGAGTGATTTTGGCAAACCACCCTACAGACACTGAGAATGTGTCTCTAAATCCCAACTGCACCAAGCCAGTGGCACATTACTGGTGATTTACAGGAGAGAAGTTCTCTCTGGGTTCCCACTGAATTCCATAATGGAATTAGAAAAGCACAGTGCTCCCACCTCACCCAGGCAGAGGCACTGGGCAGCAGGGATGTGGCCTGGCCTGCAGGATGTGCAGGGCTGCAGAATAACTGTCCCAGGCAGTTGGGAACTGGACTGAGGACACTTGAGATCACCCAGCATCTGGATTTCAAAGAACCCAAAGCTTGCAGCCAGGTTTGGCAGCATGGGGTTGTGAGGAGAGGATTTACTGTGAGCAGCAGTGCCAATGCTCTGCAGAGGTGGGTGTGATTAGACAAGAGCTTCTCTTCCTAATTACATGACTTTTCCTCTTTTTTTGTCATAAATTCAAATTAGTGCAAGGCAACCAGTGTTTTTCCTTTCCCTGTAGCTGCCCTTGAAAATGCTTTTAATCAATATATAGAAAAAGCTCTGATAAGTTGCAGTGAGATCTTTTCCAAAACACTCCTTTAAACAGATGAATTTGCAAGTTATTAAACACTGCAAAGGCCCCTTTCCATCCCCTCTTTGAAAGTGGGAAGGTACTAACAACAGGGAAAACAGAATTACATCCAACAAAGTCCCCAGCTCTGCTCCAGTTCATCCACGAGCACCCTTCAGGAAAACCAGTAAGAACAAACACTTTCTGTTTGGAAAAAGTTATTAACGTGCAATATAGGGTTGGTAAGAGGAAGCCAAGGTGGGGATTAGGATTGGCACTTTGGTCCTTCTGACAGTGAGATGAGATCCCACTGCACGTGTGTCGCCCTGGTTTTTGCAGTGTTCTGTGTTTTTACTTCTGTAGTAGAAGTTCTCATGCATTTTCTATAAACACAGTCCTTGTTTTTGTAACCGACCTAGATTGTTTTGAACTTCTGGATTGTTTTCATTCCTTTCCCCTAAGGTGGAGAAAGATGATTGACCATGTCTTTATCCTGTGAAATTATAGAGGTGGTAACCTCATTGACCAATCCATGATTGTCTTAAAAAAGATATAAATATGAGAGAATAAAGAAAGGCAGGTCTTCTTTTCTGGTCCTGCCTGGTGGTCCCTGACCTGCTGCTCTGAAGTCTGTGTGTTTCTTTCGTGTCCAGCAATGTGACACACGTGTGCCATGGAAGCAGCAACGTGGTTGTTTGTGTCTGGGCTGTTCAATCTGCATCTGAGGCTGCCTGACCTCAACAGAGAAAATGAAACCAGGCAGCAGAATCCCTGAATGGGGTGCAAATACCCCCCACAGACCCCGTGTGCTGCTGCAGGGGCTGGTGATTGCTCTGGGAGGCGAGTGCTGACCCTTGGGCAGGGATGAAGGGAGCAGGGCCCAAGGGAGCAGAGCAAGCAGCACAGTTTTGGACCAGTCCTTCTTAGGCAGAACTCAGGACCCAATTCTCTTTATCTGTCTCACATCCCAGGGTTGGCATTATCGCTGCTAATTTTCAGCTGCCTGATTTCACTTCATTAGAAGCTCCACCGATTTTTTTTTGTTTGTTTATTTGTTTGTTTTGTGCATGAGGAATCAGCCGGTGCAGTGGCAGATAAGTACTGGCGATGCTGAGAAATCAGTCTAAGACAAAAGTACATAGCAGAGGGGAAAAAACAAACAACAGAAAAACAAACCCACACCCCAAAAACCACCACAACACTTTGCAAGTGGATTGAAAATGAAAACATCCAGAACACAGCACCTAATTCTGATCACGTAAGGAGAGGAGCCCTGTGCAAACACATCACTCACTCTGCAGAGAAGGGAAATCTTCTGCAGAGAGAACTGGGTCAGTAGAGCTGGAGTCCAGGCTTGTCACTTCAGCAATCCCAACACAAGTCAAGTCAGTGTTTAAAGCCCAGGCTCTGACTCAAGGAATGCCAGCAGATGCCACACTGAGAGAAATCACAGACAAACCCATTTTGGCTGAGTGCATTTACTCTTTTTTTAGTCTTACCTTATCTGAATTTCCCCAGAGTTTGATGCAAAGATTCAACAGAACAACTCAGTTCCAGTGTGTGTCACAGAAACCAAGCTTTTCTCATGAATATTTATGGCCTGTAAATTATAGTCATTGGCATTTGGCACTTCATGCCAAAAAAAGCAAGTGTCACATTCCTTTCACTTCACTTGCTTGATATTTCTGTTGTTAGGTCTACCTGGCTTTAAAAGCAAAAATCTGGCTTCCATAGGTAGGTGATTTCAGGAATATGTTGACAAAACTCAGTATTACAGTTTTACCTTAGAAATATCCAAGCTGAATACGAAGGAGATGGGATAAGACAACCTGGAATTGTCTTTTACTGTAATTAAAAGCACCCAATAATGTTTATGATCCTTTCCCCTTAGCAGCTGCTCCCGGATTTAATGCTAATAAAAAAGCACATTTTGGAACAATGCTGTTTTACTGCAATCCTCTTCATATTCCTGACCTTCACAAGAAGCTGAAGGCTGTTTGGTGGGCTGAGAAAGGACAAATTGGAGTAACTCAATGTAAGGAGAAAGGGAGTGCTCAGCCCCTGAAGTAGGAGAGTGAAGGTCAGGGACTCCAGGAGCTAACCCCAGAAAAATGCAAGACACAAAATTCACTGCTGAATATTGATGAATTCTCATCTACATCATAGGGCTGTGGTTTGGAGATACCTCATTCACCAGGCTGGTTTGTTTTGCTTTTTTTTTTTTTTTAACTACTTCATGAATCATTTCATCTGAAGGCATTTTACACCTTTGCTGTGCCAACTTCTAAAGGAAATCAGAGCTGGGTCCCTGGGGAGCTCTCATCTCCTTGAGATTTCCAAGGCTTCTTTGTCACAGGGAAATCACAAATACACCCAGTATTTCATGGCTTGAGGCATTTGGTATTTTCATTTCTGGGATGAGAGATTTATGCAAATTCGTACACAATAACAGAGAACTTTGAAGCTTCTGAGATGTCCTTTTACAGCCAAAGGGTTGATGGGAATTTAGCATTTCCATCCAGCAGCTTTCCCTTTCCTGTGTAAAACATTGCTTTCTCTCTTCCAAAATATCCTTTTGTGGAAATTGCCATTAAAATCACATCCTTAAATAATAATAAAGGCCGTTGTCACATCCCTGTTGGTGCTGTTGGTTTAAATCCCAGTTTCTCTCAGGGTGAACTCCTGAGTGGAGAGCTCAGCCTGCTGAGCACAGGGCTCTTACCTGAGGGATGCTGCTTTTGGCCCTCCCTGCCTGTGTCCTTCATGGAAAATGAGATTTGCAGAGGAGGAAATTAGGCAGCTGTCTCCAATTGAATTGCAATGAGATTTGAGGAGCAATTTCCCATAAACCTGGAGAGCTGGAGTCAGGACCATGCCCTGGCACACAGGTGAATCAGAAATGCTGTTCTGGCTGCTTCCTGCTACCCAGTGCTGTGCAAATGTGTTGGTTTGCTCCTGTCCCACAGCTCTCTCCTCACCTTGGAAGGCTGAACCATTTCATTTTTGGGTTTGCTTTGTTGGGTTTTTTTTCCCCTAATTTTATTCTAAGCTGAAATGACAAACATCTTCATGGTTCAAATTGGCTTTGGGCAATTGGTTACTGAATTAAGCTGCTTTTCTTTAGCCTATTTCTAATCTGTAAAGCCTTTCTTCTACTTCATTTACCTCTTCCCTTTCAAGCACTGTTCAGATTTATATATTTGCCTTTTTCTGTCCTTTTTTTTTCCCTTTGGAATGGCTAATATTTGCAACAGTGCTGAGGACAATCAGCCAGTAAAAACTTCTCCAGACAGAGGATTGGTTCTGTGCACTTCTGTGAATATCCAATTTATGAGAAGAGAAAGAGCTAAAAAATTGATAATATTGGAATGGAGAAGGGGGGTTTAGCACACCAATTGGTCCTGAGAGAGCCTGTTCCACCAAGCCATACTTGTGCTGTAAATTATGGATAATGCTTAAGAGCAGAAGTGGAGGAGTGCACAATAACCATCTTTCATCTCAGAGACCATCTCCAACAGGGAACACTGGATATCAGTGAGGTGGTCAATGAATCTCCTTCATTTATGTATGAAACTCAAGCTGATAATTCCACTCAGGAGCCAGCCTTACACTTTGCAAGATTTCTTTTTTTTTTTTTAAATGAAGCCCAATTGAACAAAATGGAAGCACTTTAAGAGATTTAACTGTGAACTCAATTTCTTAAAAAAAGAATGTTTTCAGATCCTGGTGTACTATTAACATGTAAAGTGTCTTTCTATATTCTGTCAAGAAAAGCCCCAAATCTCTCAATATCTATTAGAAGTACGATCTTGTTTCCAGTGCCTGGAGAAGCAGTAGGTAATTACAAAACAGACAGAATAGCTGGAGGAAGATAAGAAAAATCATTATGTCACACAACCTTGAATTACATTGCTTGCATACTGAAAAGCTGCAGCGTTCACCTCACCTCTTGTGAGGTCAGTGCTAATGCTGCCATTGGGAAAAGTTTTGTACAAAGGTTTACTTGGGTCATCCTAAAGCATTTGTTAATGTTATAGCAGTTATTAATGAGGTTTCTAATTAAGGTTTCAATGGTCTCGATATAATCCCTTCTAATTTACAGTAGTGCAGGGGAAATTGATTTAAAATTATGATTTCTCTCCCCCCAAATTACAGTTGAGGCAGGGAGGGGAGAGGTGTTTTTGTATCTATTCATGCATTTGATCTTGGATTTGAAATTCGGAAGGCACATAAAAATTTCAAGGCAAAAAAGCATGAAAATGACAAAGCAAAAGGTTAATTGGACCCTTCCCTCCTTTCCTCTTCTGCAAATGTCTTCACATTTTGTGTCTCACATTCCACCCCTGTCTCACATTTTGGAGGACTTTTCACTCTTAGCAATACTTAAATTTCCCACCTAATTTTTTTTTTTTTTATTTTTTTAAGACATCCCAAAGAAGGGAGAGGCCAAAATCAGGGAACTGAAAACACAGGACTGCAGTTCTACTATTGCTGGGAAAGAAAAATGGATTTACTGATGTTTCATATACATTCATGATATTTCATGAATGACCCATGCAGCAACACAATGCAGTCCCTGACTCTAAGGGCACTCCCCATGCAGTGGTTACAGCAGGAGGAAGCAGAGGATCTCACCATGGACACAAAGCACAGATTTATCCCCAAAAAGTGCCTCTGGGATAGAACTGCAACACGTGGAGCTGGCACTGCTTTTAGTGGCATCTTCAGTGTGGATAAGCACTGTGACTTTGCCTCCAGAATGAACAATCTGGCAGCTTTCTTACGCAGAAATTTCAGTTAGGAACAAAGAATTTGCCATATGTTGCTTCTTCCAGGCAAAGAAAATGAGCCAGCTGCAATTACAGGAGCTGGTGTCTCCTAAATTCTTCCTTCTTTGTGGGGGTCCTAAGTGAAATCTGGCTCTCAGGTTGGGAAGGATGTACAAATAAATGAACACAAACCCCATGTTCATCTTCCAGGTAGTCTCCAGATAACCCTGCAGTAATTTCCCCTCACTGCCAGGTAAATAACAGACTCCCAGGGGGATGGAACTTAGATCCAACTTGTCGTGTAAGTAGAGAATAATTAATTACACTCTTATTTACAGTTTGTCTGATAAGAGCATTAAATGGCAAGTAACAAGAAGAATTCCAAGGTGCTGAAATGTTTGCTCTCACCCACTCAACACGTAAACACAAGGGGAATGAAATTAATTTGGCACTGACTTACAGGATGATCCCTCACAGTAATGGGGCTTGGGTTTTGCAGAACAGGAATCACAGATGCCTCCCTCCTGAAGCTGAAATCAAATTTTTTTGATGCTCCACAAAGTAATAAAGTGTTCTAAATATATCAGCAGTCTTAAAATCATGAAACTCCAATTTTCTACTCTGAGGTCTTTTAGGACTCCCATACATTGTTCAGATTACAATCTGAGATATTTCCTTGATTTTTTCTTTATTTTTTCCATTCAGACAGTGTTACTGGTCCAAAGTTCTGCTTGTTTTACAAACCCCAGCACCTGCCTCTGGTGGAAATCAGGAGATTAAGCCCTTACCCAGCTTGCAATTTGTAACTGTGTTTGTAATTAGCTTGCCCAGCTAATTACAAACCTTTTCTGGCTTCCACAGAAAGAGGGGAAAGAACTTCAAGAAGAAGAAGAAGGAAAAAAAAGGGGCATAAACCAGGCATAAACCAGTTAACAATATCCATGTCATGTTCACTTGCACCCTGCTTAAAATTTCGTTCTGGTAGAGGCAGAACATCTGTCACAAGCCTCTTAATGCCCCTCTGACAAGGTGAAGATACAGTCACATTAAGGCCTCTGCATGTGCCAGTGAAATGTGTGAGCTGTTCTTGCAGTCAGGAAAAACGAGGGCCCAAGATCTCAAATCGCAGCCATAAAAGTGAAATAAAAAGCAGAAAGGCAGAAAAAAGAAAGAGGAGGAAGCTGCTTTTGAGCCATGAAAAAGTAATTCCCCAGGATTAGCATATTTTTGTTTCCTTTGCATATTCTTTGCTGAATTAATTTTGCTGCCGTTTTGATAATGATCTTAGCGAGTGAAAATAAGCCAAGGCCAAAAAAGTTCTGTTAATGGGAATAAATGGCTTCAAGGTACTGAAAAGGGATATATGGCCTCTTTTATGGGCTCCTACTTAATCCAGCTCCAAGGGCATTAGAGAGCAAATGTTGCTGCCTGCTTGTGGCAGGAGATAAGCCTGGCTGTGAGGCTCATCCCTAAAAACCAGGGGGTGTAAGAGGAGCAGCAGCCCCAGCAGAGGCACAGGGAGAAGCTCAGAGGAAGTGTTCCACCCACAGGTGCAAGGAAAAATTCATGTCTCCCTGTTCCAAATAAATCAAATGAAGCTGTGTCTGCACAGAGGTGTCACAATGGTCCAGGGCAGAGGCATAATGCAGGAGGGAAATTCTGCTTTTCCATAGAAAAGAGGCTTTGGTGTTGCTTACCCATTTCTTGATTTTTTTTTTTTTATGTTAACAAAGGCAAGAACAACAGAAGTGAGAAGGATTCCCATGGGCTGAATTCCGATCAGGCTCAACTGAGTGACAGCTCTGGAAATCAGAACCATCTGTGAGGTGTGTGTGGCACAAAACTCCCTCCTACAGACCCAGCCAGGAAAGATCCCTCATTTCTGGGGAAAGCAGGGGGAGACTGGCAGCTGAAATGGAAATATTCACTATTATCATGTACTGCTGGTACTATTCAGCTTTGGAAAGAGAAGAAAACAGTCCTAGCCACCCAGTTTACTCAAGAAATACTTGTATGTACCACAGGATTCAGGTATTACTTTAAGAAATCCCACAGCTTATGGGGTTTGATGTACACTTAATTATCAGGCAGTGTGTGAGCTTTTTTTTCCCCTACTCATGCTATTTTATGTGTAAGTCTTACACCATGTTATGAATAATAGAAATACACACAGTAAGGACAACTTGTAGTAAAAGCAATGTATTCTCCTGATTTGAACAGGAATAGGACACCAGAACCAAAAATCTAGATTATAAAATGGTCTGTGACAAAAAGAGAGAGGAGAAGCACAAATCTGAGCCACCCCCAAAACCCAAAGCAGGCAAACAATCCTCACCACATATTTTAACCAGCAGCACAATCTGCTGACCCACTTCCCTGAAACTCAGGCACCAGAAATGGGTTGTATCCAGGAGGATTTCTGCAAACCTCATCTCCAGCCTTGCTCGTTTCAAAGTGCTGTCAAGTCCATATCACACTGCACTTCAAAGACAAATTTCAGCCTTGCAAAGTGTGCATATCAATTTGGTTGTTTTTTTTTTGTAAAACATTAGTAACACTAACAAAGAGAATAGGAAAAATATTATGGAGCCTGATGTGAACACAACTATTTTAGGAATATTACATTTAAAGAATGCACAACAAACATGAGAAAAGAGAAAAACCAAAAATAAAATATTAAAAAGTATTTTCCAATATTTTAGTTCAAATAACCAAAAAAATCCCCAACTCCCCACTGTTTTCTTCAGTTTAAAAGAACAACCACACCACCATGTTGGCCCAAGAGAACCGAGAAATAATCCAAACTCCTAAATGGAACCCAGCAAAGTGAAACAATGTGGGTTCACCGTGAACTTTAAGAAGCATCTAGGTAGATACATCAATGAAAAAGAAAGCACTTTAAACATGATTTTACTTCTAGTGTTACTATTTCAATATAGGGGGAGGATGTTTTGCAAATGAATCTCGTATGAGTTCAAATAATTTTTGATAAGCAATTAAGTGTAAAAGGAAACAATGCTATTGTTTCTCCTTCAAACATGAGATCTCTGTGTCACTTCCCACAGCACTTTTCATGGATTGGATAACACAAATTAAAAGATTTCTGAGAAATCTAACCAAGTGCTTGCTGAAATTTGTGCAATTTTCTCAGCCACCTGTATGGGGGTTGATACAAGCAGCAGGAGTCTATAGACAGAAATACAATAACCAACACAAACAATTTGGGAAACCTCTGTAGTCTCTGGAGACCCAAAGGCTGGAGGCTGCTGGAATAAATGACCTCATTTGGTAAGGTAATCATGGATTGTCTGTGACACTGAGGATCCAACACAGGTGGTATTTCCTGTAGTCAGAGCTGAATAATCATGTGGCTTTGTGTGCACCCTAAAAGCCAAACTCTTCTCTATCTTCAAAACAACAAGTGGAAGGTCTCTCATAAATATTTCTTTATTTCATCCATGCTTTCTTGGCTTAGCCTGTAACATGACAAAGGGAAAAGGACTGACCAGGTTTCAGGCTAACTTCATCACTAAGACTTCAGGGTGAAATCCTAACTCTGTGATGGCAGCTGAAATCAATTCTGGGCTTAAAACAGAAGTTTGATGCTTTAATATTCACCTCCCATTAATGGTCCACTAAATCCCTCTTAGAGCTTTGAAAACCTTCATCCAAATGACTTCATTCAAAACTGCTGAAATGACCCAGAAGCTTTCATTAACAAGAGATACTGAAATTCCTCTGCCTTTGCACCACAAAATCACATGCAGCCCAAAAGGTGCATTTAAGAGATATGAACTTCAGTTATAGCACCCTAAAGAGTCTAATGGGAGTTTTAAAATTATAGTGGAACCAGAGGCCAGGCAGGTTTCACTGTGATGTCTAATAATTGTTAGAGACACTGCTTGTACTACCTGCTCTGAAATATGTGAGAGTTTAAAGTTGTTGGTTCTCAAAACATCAGGATTTTTTGAAGCACAAAACCCCCACAAAAGGTCTTGCCATGCACTGCTGGAAAGACTGTACCCCTCACTTCTCCTAACTTACAAACAACTTTTAAATGACATTTCATTTGAATCTTAATATTCAAGGATGCCAGGTGATTTTCAACGCCACATTTTATTTGGTATCTGTTGTCTCCAAATCCCTCTGCCTGTGCTATCACACGGACAAGAAAAACCATCACAGGACAACACAAGTCATGAAGGAAGAGCTTGGTGAGCATGGGGATTGGCTGCTGCCAGAAAACCTGGAGTTTTCTCATGATTTCTTTCATCCCCAGCTGAAACTCTGCAAAATTGGTCTGAGAAAGCTGGAATCATGCTGTGTGGAGGGAGATGAGTGGGTCTGGAGGGTAAGTTATTACACCTTAGCAGCAACATGAAATATCTGTATATGAACATCTGTATATAAAATATCTGGATGTATAATCCACACTTCTCCACCGAGGGAGCAAAATACCCAGCTCATGCCCAGGCTGTACACATCTTTTTAATGGATAATGTGAGATAATCTCATGGCAGACACAGGCCTCAGCTGCAGTGGCCAAACCCAAAAGCAGTTTGTCCTTCTGTGATGGGAGGGGGCAGTGCCAGCATGGGCTGGGGACCTGCAGTAATCAACGCTGAGTCAGGGATTTCTCAGACCAGCCTGTGCTGTTGCACAGAGTTCTTTATTCTCCAGCCAGAGACTGAGACTGCTCCAGATCACTCTGGGACTGCTGAGAGAGAGAGAGACTGCTCCTGTGGCTGCTGCTGTGGC
>VZTZ01049068.1:151588-187995 GCA_013400955.1 Drymodes brunneopygia | reverse complement strand
GCTCTGCTCACACAGACACTGTCACCCTTTCTCATGTTCTGCCCAACCCAGTGGTGCCCATTCACTTTGCCAACTCAGTGATTCTGTTTACTTTGTTTTTCTTACTGTCACTGTGCTGTCCCCAGACCGAGGACTGGGACTTTCTGCTGCAGTAGCTGCATTTGTGTGTCTCAAAGGTGGCACCATGATGACCTGTGCTTAAAACTGCATCAGAATCTCCTGCTGCTGTGATCATATGTTTGAATGGAAGCACTGGTGTTTGATCCTGAAAATCTGGGATAACAGTCAGGCCAACAGCATGGTTTTGGGGTTTGGTGGTGAGCCAGGGAAACTGGTGATGCAGGATAAATCTTCTGGAGGCTGCTCAAACCTCACGAGCACATGCCCAGAGAAGGGAGATCTTGGCACTCCCCCACTTTGGCAGGTGGTGTTTGGCTCTCTGGGAGCAGCTGAGATCTGGGAGGGTTTTGTGAGCAGGATGGGTGGTCATGTCCCTTGTCCCTCTCCCATCCCCTGAGATGAGCAGAACAGACCTGGCACAGGTTGCTAATCCTGGACCCTCACTGCTCAGTCAGATGGCAGAAGGAAGGAGCTGAAGGATCCAAAGCTGCCCCAGAAAAGGGCTCCTAAAATGGTGACTCTTCTGTTCTAATGAAATTACATGTTGTCTATTCATGGAAGGAGATGGCTCAAAACAAGGCCCTGCCTTAGCCCAGCTGTGCCAAAATGACTGGAGGTTCATGTTGTTGCTCTTAGGTGACCATGGGATATTGTACTTAGGAATTGTACTGAGAAGAGATCTGCTCTCCTTCCTCCCAAACAGGCAGCTTCCTCACCCTGCACGCTGCCCCAGGGCACAATAAGTAGGTTAATGCTTGCTTTAGGGTTAGCCTGAGGGTGAGGGTTCCCTGCAGGAATAGCAGAGTGAGGTTTCCTCTGTGCCTGTGTGAGTTCGTGTGCAGGGATGCCTCCAAGGCAAATGAATTCCTACTGCTCCCATTTCATGCTGTGTGCCTCTTCCTCCTTCTTTGGGATGCTGATGTTCCTTGGGATGACAAAGCTTTGATTTTAGCTCTGCCAGGCTCACATGCTTTTCCTTGCCTGGTTTTCCATCCTTTCTTCCATTTCCCTGCTTCCCAGTGCTCGCTGTGGCCAGGGCAGGGAGTGGGGGCTCCCCTGGGTTGTGCTGGCCTTGCCTCACCCTTCAGGCTGCCCCTTTTCTTCTGTGGCCAGGCTGGCTCCCAAAGAGGAAAGCAAACCAAAACATGTCAGTGGTTTTGAATTACAAATCTGGGTGTTCAAAATGCATGAAATGAGAAATTTCAGGCACTTACTGCAACATGAATCCACCTGTGTTGGACACGAGTGGCATTTCCTATTTCTGCTCAGACTCCTGAATACAAAGCTCAGTTAAAACAGACATGGAGGCAGCTGTGGATGGGGGAAACAGGGTCAGGTTGGAGAGAAGGGAGGGTTTGGTGTGTTCATCATTACAGACTCTGGCTGTGGCAAGGGAAAGTTAAAAAGGTGCCTAGAAGCAGGTATGTGTGAAGTTCCTGCGTTTAATTTACATATAAATACTGACTCATATTGTCACATAAAAGTAGTATTGACTTGGAAAGATTCTGTTTTTGTTTGCTTGCCATTTCTTGACCTCCATTCCCAAACTACAGAACCTGCCAGGCTGGTGTGATTCAGCCCAGCCTCAGGTGTGAGTGCTGTTCTTTGGTGACCTGCTGTGTGCACAGATCCTGCGCTGGAAATGGATCAGCATGTGGCACACGTGGCTGTCATGGGAGACATTTCCTCACCCTGCTGTTGTGGAACCTGGAAGTGTTGGTGGATGGCAAGCAGTGGCTTCAGAGCTGCCTGGGTGAGGAGCTGCCTTCAGTGACAGGAACAGCCGTGGTGTTGTGTTTGTGATGTTACTGGAGGCAGTGACAAGCTCCAGCCCTGCAGGTAACTCCTCATCTTCCACACCCAGAATGGGAATGTGTTTCTTTGCAGAACTGCTGAGCACTCACAGTTTTACTTGAAACATATGAAATGCTATAAAGTTGTTAAGTGCTTCACAAATTAGAACTAGACACCCTGAACCAAGCACCTGAAATGAGAGGACAAGACTTGTGCTTGAGTCTCCCTCTGTCTCTATTTGGCACTTGGAAAGTGCAGATGATAAAACTTTTTTCTTGCAGGGGTGTTGAGATTAGGGACTGCCCCTGGAGAACTGAGAGTGATGAATGTCATAGAGATCCCACAAGCAGATTAATAGCAAAGTTCTGTGAGAGGTTTGAAAAGTGGGCACTAAATGCAAGTTGGAGCTGGGGCCACACACTGAGCTGTGGTGGGAAGCACTGACTGATGCCTTTTCTGTGCACACATGAATTAATAAGTACAGAGCCCATAGCAAATGCTTATGCAGAAGATCCCAGATTATGCTGGCAACCTTGATTCTGTCATATCCAGTGTCTTGTAATTGTAGTGTTTTTCTAAAATAGTTCTACAATTATAATCATAGTTCATAAATTAAGAAATTCCATCTGGACTTGTGCATGTTTCCATACTTAGTCCAGCTAATGAGAACTGCGAGGTTCATCGTCCTTTGAAAGCTTTCTCAGTGGTAAATGTGATCAGAGACACCAGAGCATTCTCCTGGCTATCAATCTGCAGATAATAGAAGGTCCATTTCTTAAGTACACACAGAAAAGGAGAAGAAGAAATACTGGCTATGACATAAAATGAATTGTCTTCCTCCATGCCCTTGTAACCCAGGGCATGTAGTGCAGGCTGCCAGCCATCGCTTTACAGATTTAGAAGTGCTGGAATCTCTCTGTGTGTAGCAGGCTGCCTGATGGATTGGTGAGTAATGGACTCGGGGAGTGCATTACCAGCACCCAGACTAATGGCCAGCACTTGCCCATGGCTTTGGCTATAGATCATCCACTGTGCTGTTCATAAGCTCTGCCAGTCTGTGTCTGGCACTCGTGCTGCTGCTCTAACACCGTTTGTCTCAGGGATTCTGCACCAACTGCCATGTTTCCAGAAGGTGAAGAGTAAACGAGCAGAAAAGAGTGAGGACCAGTTCTCCAATTCTCTTGCTCTTTGGAGGACAGGGTAAAGAATAAGGTAATGGACATGATGCTCACTCACCCAGTGTTACCAGCACAGCAGCCTGGAAAATACATTGGGGCTTGCTGCACACCTTGAGGCACTGTCCTATCACTGCCTGAAGTACCAGTGCCTGGGATCTTTTCCCAATGTTATAGGTCATGGCAAGGCAGGGAGGGGAGGGAGAAGTGGCTGGGGTGCTGGGTATGCCCCTGACATGGCCTCTGGAGTGTTGGAAGTGCCTGGATGGTGCTGCCAAGATCTGGCTGTTTGTGAGGCAAAGGAGGTAGAACCAACCTTCACAGCAAAGACCCTCTCCAGGGCTGACCTCTGGGCTGGCTCTGATGGACAGGGCAGGTGTGTGCAGAGAGGAAGGAGTTGCTTCCAGTCCTGCCTGGCTCAGAAGCTTTTACTCCTCCTTTAGACTCCATGACATGAATAGGACCCCACGGTTGTGGCTTCCTGGTGTGATTGGGATAAGCTGGATTCCTCTCTCCTCCTGTCACTTGGACCACTGCCCAGCTATGAGAAAAGAGCAATCCAGTCAGCTGTTGATTTAAACTGGTGACCCACCCCATCACCAGTTGTGTGAGCCATCCAAGACCCGTTCCAG
Organism: Drymodes brunneopygia; assembly: GCA_013400955.1. Lineage (NCBI taxonomy): Eukaryota > Metazoa > Chordata > Aves > Passeriformes > Petroicidae > Drymodes > Drymodes brunneopygia. Next base: position 184,274 of record VZTZ01049068.1, on the reverse strand, counting down.
TTCCTGAGTCCAGCCTGGTCACTTTTCTGATAGTGAAGGTCTAAGCCTTGCTCTGCAATTCTGGGCTCTTTGGCTTCGTATTTTTTGCAAGAAGTTACTTAAAATAAACTTCTGCAGTTTTTATTAACATATTCCTGATGAGATTTTGGAAAGGATGAAGCCTTCATCTAAGGAATTTCCTCTACAGCAGTCATAGTAAAGATTGCTGCTAAAACCAGACAGCAGAAGCAAAATTGTAAAAACACCGCAGATGAGGGAGGGAAGTTTTTAAGTTCCAGGAGTCCTGTGCAATAAGAAATAGCCCAAACTGAGCAACAAACACTCTACACTTCCACTCTCCTTCACATGTTAGGGATGTTGTGCCTTTTAAGGGTATAGCAGCAATGACACGGATGTTCTTGGGGTGCTAGATATTACACTCTTTTAGAGAAAGACATCTTTGTACCAGGACTTTAATTTAGGCACTTCATAGGGAGCCTGGGCACCTCTCCATTGCCCAGAGCAGTGAGCAAATTCTGGTTCTTTGCATTTTTCATATTAATTCCACCAAAAGTCACCATTAATAGAAGTCTGTGGGTATTTTGGATACAGAAGCAGGTGGCAGATTCAGATTGTTGCAAAGAAAGGTGATGCTGCTGAACAGGAGAAGCTATAAACCCAGAAATTCCCAGTGAGTATTTTCCATCAGTTTATTTGCCTGCTATTTTGGGAGATGTTTCTGGTAATAAAGCGTCATCAATCTATTATTTCTTTTGGCCAATCTCTCTGAGTCTGCCTATATAAGACTCATTGTGGTCTATATTTAACTGAGAATAACCTCTGCTTATTTCCTCTCTTCCACCATGAGTTTTATTCCTTTAACAAGCACAACAGCATGCTGCTCTGGCTTCAAAGAGAAAATTAATTCCGTCCGCAAAAGGGTCAAGTGCTGGAAAGTGCATAGCAATGCAGTTTGCATGGCAGGATCCAGGAGATATGATGCTAATAAGATTCCAAGATGAGAACAGCAGACTGGCTCTGGGGATTCAGATGAAGGGTTCTGTAAATTTTAAAAGAAATGGTCTCCAAAAACTAATGATGTCTGCTTTCCAATTCATTAATAATGTGAAGCAGGGAGATGGGAGTGAGAAGCAGGCCATGCTTTGAAATATCAGAATGTAACGAGGAAAAAAACAGCGAGAGCTCATCTCACCGGGGTCATAAAGCTCGGAGGAGCAGGCGGGCTGCAGGGGAGCACAGTGCCAGTGCCTGGAGGGAAGGAAATTGCACTGTGTGTTCTGCCACGTGTAATTTATGCACAGACTCCTTGCCAGCATTGATGTAAAATTTCTATGCAGAAAAAGATGCTGCTGTATTGACAGATCTTTTTCAACGTTCCTGTTTAAGGTGACTTAGTACACAGGATATTTGATGAGTTTTAAAAACAGATATGAATTGCTTTAGCATATTTACAAATGGCTTTTGGTAAACCTTCCCCTTCACCTTTCTGCACTGCATGCACGAAACCTTAAGCTTGTTTGTAGTTAATATTGGAAGAAAACCCCTCAGGCAAAGCCTAATGAAGTGAGAGCAATTCTGAGCTTCTCTCTGCAATATCTGGAGAGCCTTTGCCTTTCCGAGGGCTCTTGGACGCATCGTGCACCTTTGCATCACGACAGTGTTCCATTTCAGCTGCAGCACTTGGTGGTGGTGCTGCTGTGCAGACAAGATGCTGGAGTCTCTCCCCTGTGCCTGCAATGAGCAGCCAGTGGAAAATGTCTGTGCTGAGTTGTGAGGCAGCAGCATTTAGCTCTGACTTTTATTCTGATAAAACTGGTATGATTGTAGAGAGAGTCTTCCTCCTATCTTTTCCTTTTAGCTGTGTGATACTTTCCCATCTCACCCTGAAACCTGTCAGCAATGGCTGATGGCTCTGTGAGAACCTCACTGCCTTTGGGAGCTCTTCAGAGGGAGAGGGGCTCCACTGCCAGCCCTCACTCAGCCCATGGGCTCCCGTGGGACCCTGCCAGGCTCTGCAGCTGCCCCTGCCCACACCAGGGCACTGTGCTGCTCTTCCCTCCCAGAGCTCAGCTCACTCCCTCTGTTTGGCAGTGCAGGGTGGAGCCCAGCTAAGGTCAGTGTCCCCTCTCTGCTGCCCTGCCCTGCCCTGGAGCCCACTGCCCGTGTCTCTCTTGCAGCCTGCAGGGCACATCCTTTAGCTTGAGCTGCATTTGCTCATCTGCAGGCCTTGCTCCAGACAAGTGGCCTCTCTAAAATGCAGGGTTCAGAGGGGAGCTCAGTATGTGACAGATGTGCTGGGGATCCCTGTCCCCTCAGAAGAGCTGCTTCCAGGAGGGCTCATGCTGAGCTGCAGAATCAGGGGTGTCTGGGGTGCAGTGGGTGGTTTGGGGTAGACAGCTCATACAGCCTGAAAAGGAGACTGGAGCTGAGGTTTGCTTCCTTGCCAAAGCCTCAGCCATTAAAACGGGTGAAGTGGGGCTCTGCATCTTGGCTGCCACATGTTCACAGAAAAGGTTTCCCTTACAGTGTTGGTAAGTACTGTGTATTTCTTTATCCAGGGGCTCTCAGTATTGACAGATGTGCCTCAGCTGTCCCTGAAGCAACCACGGAGTCATTGGCACCAGCTTCAACAGCCACAGCCTTCACCTGTGGGGTTCTTTTTGCATGTCCTTGGTCTGCAGTGAACATATATAGACTGACTTTAAAGCAAACAGCAGGGTGATAGAGCCATGTGTATCAAGTCCTCATATTTGCATCTCAGGTGTTTCCTTGGGGAATCTGTGTCTTCAAGAAATCTCAATAATTTCCTTAAGGGTTTTTCCAGTGAAGTTCTCAGTTGTTATTCAGTATTTCTTCACTTGCCTGCAGCCATGGTCAGTCAGTGGAGCAGGTGGGTGCTCAAAGCTGCTGCAGTGGAGGCACAGTTGTGAGCATCAGGACTGTGTCATGGCAGTGGCAAAGAGGTGAGAGCCAGCTGGTGTGTGGAGGCCCTTTTTGGTGCTGTTCTTCACCCAGACACTGAGCAACTGGGTTGATTTCTGTGCCAGTGATCTTCCAGCAGAAACTGCTCTGGTTTGCAGCTTGGCAGTAACATCACTGTAGCCACCAGGACCTCAGAACAAGCTGCTAAATTTTTAAGGTCTTTGCTTACTCCTATGTTTGTCTGTGCTCCTCTGTTTATTCAGCCCAGCATTCATCCTTTTTTTCTGGGCTTCCCCTCACGCTGGTGATGGCATGTGCCTGTGAATGATGAGTGTAGTCATTTTACAGCTCCTGCTTCCCCTTCCTCAGCATCCAGCATCCCTGTGATGCTCACAGGAGCTGCACAGATCCACTGCTCCTGAAAACCAGACCCTGTGCTTGTCACTTGAGCGTGTGCCCAGTACCTGGTGTTTCATGTGCCATCTCCTGACACTGCAGCCAGGGATGAGGGCTGCTGCAGTGAGGGGAGATGAGTGGCAGGAGGGAGATGTTTGCACCCTTCGCTCAGCGAATCAGGACACAGGAATGTCAGGCAGGGAAGATTTATATTTTCTGAGCTGCCTCGTTGCAGATTTCTTGTTTCATCAGAAAACCCCGACTTTTCCACTAATGCAATCCAGAGCTCTGCCAGAGGGACTCTGTCTTGGTGGTGTTCAGATGTTGCCATATGATCCCTTTTCCACTCCTTTTCACACATGCAGTGTGTGAAAACACACATTTTCCCAGCAATTCCCTTTCCAGTGCTTCGAACCAAGCCAGGCTGTCTGATTATTCCTCATGACAGGTGTAAAAAATGCTGGATCCATGGCAGAAAACCTCCTGTGATGAGGAAACTCCCACTGCAAATAATGAGCCAGATTTCCGTGGAAACCTGCACTGTTCCAGAGCCTGGACAGGCCCCGGATTCTACAGCAGGATTCTGTTCTCCTAACAGACACCCAAAGGCAGGTTTTCTTTTAATTAAATATGAAAATCTATAATGCAGTCAGCATGATGCCTCTTGGTATGTTTTATTTTATACACCATTTATTTGTTTTATTTATTTTGTTGTTCTCAACATCTCCTTCCATTGGGAGGGAATTTTCCATACCATCTGTGTATGAGGAGTGAATGAGACTGAAGGACTATGGGAGCAGGACAGGGGTCAGTTGTGGTTTTTATTATCTGAGTGGAAATGGGCTCCATTTGCAGTTGTGGATTAACACAACAACTGGTCTTTTCCGTAGAATAATACTGAATTGCAAAGTTGATATTTTTAAGCAGTTGTCTTTAGGTTTCAGTATTACCAGGCTTTAGAGTCCAGTGAAGTATTTCATTTCTCATTATACTTAACACTTCACTCTCTGTCTCTACACTCAGAAAAAAAATATTTACTGTTTCAGTAATATTCTGACAATATTTTATTATTTTTCTCTGTAGCCAAAGGACAAAAATAGTTTAATTTCCGCAGCATGAAGATATTGCCATAAATCCCAGCTCTGTGGAGGGAGCTGCTCCACAGGACTGCTCAAGAGCCTCTTCCCCATGTACAGACTCCTTTGGGCTCTTAATTCCTCTGTGTCTCCCAGCTCTGACTCCTCTTCCCTCTTTGCCTTATTTTTCCCTTTGACTACTTTTCTGTGCTCTAAGGTCAAGAGTTTTCCCTATGGAAAGAAAAGGTTTAGCCTTTCCTGGCCTTTCCTGCACCATTTGCCCACCTGGCATCACAAGGCCATCACAAGGCTGGGGCACACAGGCACAACCAGGACTGAGGGCGTTCTCCAAGCTCCTCTCCCTCACCTGCCAAAGGTGAGGCAGGACAGGGCTGGGCACCCCACACCCTCCCTGCCCTGTTCCCATCCTGGTGCTGCAGCTGGAGCCAAGCACAGCACAGACAATGTGCTGGAGCATTCTGTCTGAGGGGAGCTCGGGGAGGGGAGAGGGAAAAAGGCTGTTAGATCTATCGCTGGCAATTTAGATTCAGAGACATTTCATCTGCAGTTCCCTCAAGTGTTGAATTGAATAAAACCAGAGCAGCGGTGGAAAAGGAGGTGGGGGAAGGGCTCCAAGCACTCTCAGCTAAACAAAAAGAGACAGGCAGCTCATAAAAAAGGAATTGCATCCTTGAGTTGAAAATCTGGATTCACAGGGCAGGGAGGAGGCTGCGTGGCAGAGCCCACCCAAGGGCAGGGGCCAGGCAGCACTGCTGAGGGCTTCTGGCACTCCTGCAGCCCGAGCAGATCTCAAGGCTCATTTCTGGGTTTCCTGATTTTCTGTCGATTTTTTGAATCACTCCTGTTGTAAAATCAAGCAGGAAGAAGAGAGTCCCAGGCTTTGGCTGCAATTTAAAAAAACCCCTATCCCTCGCTTTCCAGTGCTTCAGGATAAAAGCACAAAAGCAAAACCCTCAAGGGTCAAAAATTCAGAAGAACAAGTAACTTAGCATTTATAATTTTGTAAACACTTTCTGTTGGGGGCCAGACTCATCGTTCCCAAATGCAGCTGTGGGATGGTAGAACTGTTCTCACCATTCGGTGTTTTTGTTCCTCTGCCTTTGAGGGAAGGGCTACTGGTGGCTGCTCTGGCTACGCACTGCAGCACCTGGATTTCTCTGGGTCTGTCCTACTGCCCAGGTGTCAGGTGAGGATGGTTTCACAGGAGCACTCACCCTGGCCAAGGCTGGGAGGAGAGTGACAGCCATCAGAGAGAACGGGGTTACAGCAGGCAGGACATCCTTGGGGTCTCTCCTGCTTTGTGTCAGGGTGGTGCCAACACCTCTGCGGTGCCACGGGGGAGGCTGTGGCCTCCTTCAGGTGGGAAGGCAGGTCTTTTGTTTGCCCCCCTCTCCACCTTCTTCATTGCCCCTCTGCTCCCTTGTAACATGTTAGTGACAGATCTGTTGCCTTACACTTCGCTCAGCCCTGCTTCAGGCCAGGTACAGGTGTGCATACAGAGAGCACATGCTCAGCCCTACCTCAGAACAGGTCAGACCCCACAGACAAAGCCTGACCACCCCTGAGTGACCCTGTGGTACAGCTGGACAACCTGGGCAGGTGTGTGGCACAGGGCTGATGGCAACTTGGCCAAGTGTTGTGTTTGCATTACAGTGTTCCCTGCCTAAAAAGGGTCCTCTGCCTTCATGGTGCGCCTGTGGAATCCCACGTGAAACACAAAGGTAAGACCAGGGTAAGGAGCTGGGACTCCTCAGGACAGCCCCAACACCTTCCCTTCAAGTGATTTCAGCTGTAAAACAGGGGTCATGATTCTTCCCTGTGTCACCAGAATTTGGGAGTCTGATTAGCCACATCCTGTAAAAGACTGAAGCAGCCTTACTGTAAATCCTGGACCAGAGACTGGAGAACAGGAGAGTCTGTCTCACAGGCATGTATTTATGCTGCCCTGTTTCCCTGTGCTATCGATCCAGCGGCTTGCTAAGATACAGCCCTGCCTGCTGTAGGGGTCTAATTCATTTTTAAGCATCGTTATTTTTCATGTTGTGGTCTTCCCCTGCTTCGGGTGCTTCTCCCCGCCCATCCCCAAAAATGTCCATTCCTGTCTGTCTCTAGGCGTGCGCTGCTCCCACATGTGTGTGCATTCCAGGGAGATGGAGAGGCAGCTTCAGCTACACTAAGCAATTAAACTCCAGTAGCTCAGGGATGAGCAGGAGGCCGTGATTTTCTTTTCCTTCGCAGTAATTGCCTCTGCAATCAGCTTTGATCACCCGAGAGCAGAAGAGATGAGTGCTGCAAGTTGACATCAGTGGTTTTAATATATCCATTTACATATACAGGAGCAGTGCAGCATACAGCTTTCCATAGCGCCTCTGACCTGAAACCATCGCCGCTCCATAGATACCTCATTTAATTTAATACTTCACCACCACTGCGGAAGCCACAGGATGGGGATGGGAGGGGGCATAATCAAGCCCTCACTCTCTCGCTCTCCGTGCATGTCTGTAAAAATGACATGAAAGTAATTGCTTTTGAAAAGCAAAGCAGAAATGGCACAATTGATTCCACTTAAATGAGAGGAGATGGGGTGGGGGTGGGGGATGCTCACCCCAAACATGCCACCTTCTTTCCTGCTGCAAGCACATCGCTGCGTGGGGCTGCGCTGGGACAGAAGAAAGATGGGCTTGTCTGAATGGCACAGGAAGGAGGGAAGCTTGGGCAGGCAGTGCTGCTTTGGGCAGGATGCACCCCTTGGGGACAGACCCACAGGCAGATGCTGCTCCATGGAGCCATGTGACATGCCCTGCTGTCACAGGCACCCCTGGTGCCCGAGAGCTGGCAGGGAGCCTCATTGCACGGAAAGCCCTAGAATCACTCTGCCTCCCAAACCCACTCACCTGCCTGGCAGCTGGGAGGAGGGGGATGATGAGGAGACATCAGCTCCTCTCCATCTCTAATCTATCTCTCATTATCCCTGTTGACAAAGCTTTGTGGACCTATGGTTTTGGAATCTGTCCAGCCTGCTGCTGCTGGTGGATGCTCACCCTTGTGCCAAGGACCTCCCAGTGCCCCCTCTGTGATCAGTGGAAGCAGGAACCCAGCACCATGGGTTGTGTGCTGCCTGTGTATGCTGAAATACATCTTTAATGTAGACATTAACATGATCTCATGTTAACTACATGCAAATTGATTATTAGTGTATTTATTGAATGTTGACAGCTGGGTGACAGTCTTCAATAAATACGTTTTACTAATCAGTTAGCATTAATTAATATTGAAATCCTCTCTAGGTTTAGCAAGTCAGTGAACATTGATGAGGCCCCTCTGTTGCTGCCAGTGTTGCTGGATGTTGGTGGTGTTGCTGGCAGCACTCAGCTGTACTGGCAGCAGTGTGGAGCACAAGTGGGCCCCAGGGGCAGTGCTGGAAGGACAGATGGACACATGCCCAGAGGGAGAAGCCTCTGGGAAACATTGCTCTTGGGAGAACCCCCCATGCAGCAGAGCCCTCCCGAGGGCAGGAGGGCTGCCAGCTGGAGCCAAGGTGGTGGTGGCCAGGCAGTGCTTGCAAGAAGCTCTGGAGGCCCCTTTCTCCAGGACAGAGGGCTGCTTCCAGGTATATCTGAGCAGCAGGAGTAGGATGCTGTTCTCACCTGCAGTGCCCACGGCACTGCACGCAGGACTCTTGGAACTGGCATGGCACATGGCTCATGCAGAGGAGCTCTTATGCTGAATTTAAACCACCATGGGCAGCATTTTCTCTTGCCTCCCCATCCTTAGCAGGGGAGGAGCCAAACAGTGCCTGCTGACTGTGGCTTCTCTCGCCCTCACAAGAAGATGAGCAGCATCCCCGAGGGGTAAATGGCCAAGGCACCGGGGACAGTGGCTCCGCCGCTGGGGTCGATACTGGAGTCTTGTCATGCTAATACTCCTTGGTTGACATTCATGGTTCTTCCCTGCTGCCGCCTTGTGCCAACACCTTAGAGCTGGGACACCAAGAAGTGAAGAGCTGAACCCTCAGCCGCCCCTGTTGGGGCACAACGGGAGGGAGATGGACAGGCTGCAGGGTACGTGAGCCCTGCTCCGAGGACAGCAGACTGGGAAAATGCCTGAAGAGCTCAACACGCAGCTGCAACAGGAGCTGGGTGTTTGGTTACTGGTTAGGATAACTTCAGTCTTGCTCAGCTGCTCTTTGCTTCCCTCGCCGCGGGAGCAGAGGCAGTGCCCCAGTCGGCAGAATCTCTGCTTTCCCGAGTTGGACATGTCTGCCTGCTGCGGGCAAGCATGTCAAATCACACCTACCATATTGGCTTCCTGTCCCCAGAACATCAGATTTTTGCAGCTAATGTGCAGGGGGTGTCTCCTCCTGCCAATCCCCACCCCCAGCAGCATCAGGTCTGTGCTGTTCGGGGTTTTGTTAAGCCGTTTAGTATTAATTGATTTTTTTTTTCCATTTTTTCTTTCTTTCCCTGGGCGGGTCAATAGCTGGATGCTCAAGAGCAGAGGATCTATCAACTGCAGACCAAGCAGAGGGAGAGGCAGGCAGACCTGAAGCAGAAATGCAGCCAGAGCAGCAGCTCAGCCAGGACCTGGGGGCCAGCCACGAGCTACGGAAGGGAGCTTGGAGCAGGTAGGAGAAGATACCAGTCCACTCTAGCTCGGCAGCCCAGGCTGAGAAGGGAACTCTATTTGATGCATTCAGAGCAATAACGATAATCTGCTGCTCTTGTTTACATGGCAGCGTAAGGAAAGGCTGAAGATGTGAGAGTAGAATCTGTCACCTCCCAATGAGGAGGGGAAGGTCGGGGGCAGCAGGGAGATGGCTCCAGCTCTGCTGGCTGTAAATGGGTGGTGGGATTGCAGTTGCTGTGGGGGTGTGATGGCTGTCATGCACAGATGTTGTGGGTGTTGCTCCTGCTGCTGACCTTGGAGAAACAAGAAGAAGATGGCCACAAAGACACTGCCTCAGGACAGAGCTGTCCTGGCTAGTGGTGACATTTACGTGCTGTGAGCCAGGAGACTGGGCTTGCCGCTGTGGATGAAACCCTCAGCTTGCTCCTGGATATCGGGGTGGGAGCACCCTCGTTGCCTGCTGGAGGCCTGCTGGGCAGCCTGTGCCTGTCCAGCCCATGCTGGGTCTGCTTGCCCCTGCCCTGAACCCCTGTATTTCAGAAGCTGTGGGAGTCAGACCCTTTGCTCAGTGTGACCCCCCTGCGTGTGAGCCTGGCTTGTGAATCACTCCCACCTCTGCAGCCATCAGGCTGTCTGCCTGATGTCCGTGCAGGCACCAGCTTTCCTCAGTGGACTCCAGCCACAAGGATCCGCATGGCAAACAGGGGTGAGGAGAGCTGATCCTGGAAACCTGGGGAAGCCCTGCTGCCACACACTGCAGCATTACTTGCTTAACTTGGTATCCATTTGTCATCCCCTTCAGCACCACACAAGCCATTAAAAAATGTGTCTGTTTTAACAACTTGCTAGTGAAATATGCTTGGGGTTCTGGTAGAATAAACCAGATACTTTTGACATTGGAGCACCAGATACCAGCATACTGAATGACAGAAGGAGCTCAGCACTGCTGGTTTGTCTAAGCAGCAGCTCAGAGGGCAGCATTTAAAATAGGGTTTGGGGGTGTCCCCTTATTAGTCAAAGTGGAGACATTTTGTTTCATGTAATGTGGTGATGATAAAAATATTCCTATGACTATGTTCATATATCTCATGATACATACTTTGCAATATATATGAACACAATGCACTGATTACATTTATTGCATTTGAAGGAAAGTTACAAGATGTTGTTCTTTTTACTCCCACATCATCCATTGTTCTGTGTATGAGGAGCCAGCCCAGCATGTGGGCTAAGCCCCCGTGGCAAGCCCACATTCCAACTACCCACAGTGAAGGTGGGAGCAGAATGTGTGTGCCTTTGTCCGTGTTAGTGGATGGTGGCAGATGGATGAATGCGGGAGAGGGTCAGTATGTGCCTTTGTTTTGTTCTGCATATTCATATGGATGACCGTGTGTTGATTTGTGTAAGGACAGCATAGCAGGGTGGGAATGACACTCTGCTTCTTCCTACTCTTTTCCCTTCCCTTCCCTTCCCTTCCCTTCCCTTCATCTCTCCACCCATTGATACTGAATTCAGCTGAGCCTTGCTGTTGGTTTCAGTGTGAAAGTGGCAGATAAAACAGCCTAGCTCTCAACTTTCTCTTATAAACCTCCCAATTAAAGTACTGAGCATCAAGCCTTGCTATATAAAAATATAACACTATTCTGTGGCAGGACAGTGCTCCACCTGGCTTTGTGTCCAGCAGCAGCTTATGGCCCTGTCTGGGAAAGAACTCTTTTCCCCTGGGAAGAATAGGAGAAGCTTTTGAAATTCACCAAGATGCTCACCCACCTCCTGTGGTGAAGAGGCTTCCTGAGCCCAAGCGGGAGCCTTTGTGTTTAACAGCCCTTGAGGAATTTTCATCCATAACTTGTCAAACTAATTTTGTACCTCAGATCTTACCCAGCTTCTACAAAGTCCTGTAGCAGTGAGTTCCCCTGCTTGACCGTGCTTGGATAAGAAGCCACCTCCTTTGGTTTGTTTTGAACCTGTCCCCTGACAAATACCACTGTTTTACTGGAAAAGACCATGACACTCACTCCTTAATCACCTTCCTATGAAACTTGTGATTTTATAGATCTTTGTCATATTTTCTTCCCAATATCCTTCTTCCAGATGGAAGGACTCCAATCTGTTTTTCTGAGCCAGCCCCAGCAGCTGATACATTTCCTGTTGTGGGGCCCTGGGCCTCCCAAGGCTGGTGGTCCTGGGTCCCTGCAGCAGGCAGCAGGATTCCTCTGCTGTGCCAGGTGTAATTTAGCTCTGGGAGCATGAGTTATGATCCTGCCCTTTACAGAAAGACTGGCAGCACAGCCCTGCTTGTCAGCTTAGTCCCCCACCTGATCATGAGCTCTCCTGGTGAATGAATTAGGATTTGGTATATCATTCTTTAATACAGCCCCCATTCTAATGTCTTTTTTAAATGAAACTGAAAAAGCTGTTAACCTCAGTTAGCCAGTTGTCTTCACCATGACCTGGATAAATCATCCAAGCAGGAGCACGGAAGAACAGTGCTCTGGTTGTTTTGCAAAATGGAGTTGGAAGGGAAGGACTGAGCTTCCAGCTCATGCCATGAAGACTCCTCTGCATCAGGGCTGTGCAGGGAAAGGACCGGGGTGCTCTTACACCAGAGACCCTGATGGGGCTCCAGGCTGTGTGTCCACCGCAGTCTCCTTCAGTGTTTCCCCTTTTACTGCCTGGTCCCAGGCTCCCCAGGATGCTGTAACACATGCTGAAAGGAGTGAGCAGAGCCTGGAGGAGATCTGTGGGTGATGAAGGCTCCAATACCACCATCTGCATTACATGTGCTGCTGTGCCACAGGCTTTGGCCAGAGTCCCGCCCATGGTGGGGAACGCATGAGTGGATGAGGCAGAGATGGGAGTGTAGATATGCTATCAGAGCTTTTGGATTCAATTTGCCTTCTCAGCAGAATATCTGTGTGCAGTTTCTCACATGTGCTGCTCTGAAAAGGAGTTGTGCAGGACATGGCTGCAGTCAGAGACCACCTGGAGAGCACAATCTGCTTGGGGCATGCAGTTTGGCTGTGCAGGGCTGGCACAGGCAAGGGCAGGGTCTGGCTGGTGGACAGAGCTCACCTGAGCTCCTCAGGGACTGCAGGAGTCTGCTGCCCTTTGCCTTGCCCCACTGTACGGGAGCAGCCACGGAGTGCTGACAGAGGAGGGAGGAATGGTCACAGGGATCATACCCTCTACCATACACCATGCACTGTATACCAGATACCAGGACTCAGAGCCATCCACAGACACCCTGCCAACATCAGCACAGAGACAGGGACTGAAACACGTGGCCAGGACAGTCAGGGGAACTGCGAGCCAAGGTGAGCTGTATTATTTGTGTAGACACCACTGAGGAACTCCACTGGGTACCTGTATCTGAGAGCCAGTTCTACAGCACAGTCATTAAAGAGGGAATAAAGAAAATAATAGAGCATTGATTAAAATGGTTGGCAGGGCTGATTTCTCTCTATGTAGCCTCTGATGGAGCAGACTTTGGGGCTGGGGAGGAATAGGCAGCCTCCAGGCTGTGAGGCTAATGCAGAGCCATGGCTGTTTGTATAACTGCAAAGCTTTTAAGAGAGACTTGGGAAAACTAGCTTGGATTCCAATGAATATTTACAATTACACTGCTCCAAAGCTGAATCCAATCACAGCACTGCAATGTGCAGGCTTCGTGCATCAAAAGAAAATGAGAGGAAAACAGGAAAGATGGAGTTGCCTTTGGAGGGACTTGCAAACACAGATCTCTCTGCTTCTGGCAGAACTAAAATGCTTTATTTCTGATAGGAGCAATTTATTCTTCAGGCATTTTGCTTGATATTAGAAAGTGCCTGGCTGGTTTTTGAAGTGGGAGTCTTCAATAGAAGGTCTTTAATTTAAATGAAAGTAAGAAATGGAGAGTGTTGTGGTTTGTAATTTTGATATTGTGCTAACAAACTCCAGAAATAGGGGAGCATTACCAAACTGGAGCAGGGGCCCCTTCCACTCTTTGTGTTCTTGATCACCATGTAGAAGCAGGCTGGGTATTTAAACCATGCTGCTAATATGGAATTTGGCTGCTTACCATGGTGGCTGAGCATTCTCTGCAGCTCAGTATTGGCCTCTTCTTGCGGTAGAAGGTATGCAAAAATAATGGTGATGGGGTTGATAAAAAGATGGAGAATCCGTGACTGCCGTATCACTGCTGAAAGCAGTGTGTCACAGAATAGGGAGTGTGTGACAAAGCAGAGACACTGCCTGAAGTTATAATGGAACAGCACCACACAGCTGACCTTTGTCAGCTGCTGCTCTGGTGCCCTGTCCACATGGCCTATACTGCCCATCCTGCCCACACAATCCATGCCTGCAGCTCTAACCCACAGGACTGTAAATAGTCAGTGGCCTCGATGTGGTCCCACAGCACTACTGCTCTCAATTAATTTGAAGTACTTAAGGTTTAGCCTTGCATTCCATCATGCAGACATTCCTTAGCACCACAGCAGCACAACAGCAGGTGCTTCAAAAGAAACAGATTAGGATTTACACTACAAGAACATGCAATTTGTTTGCCATGGTGTCTGCTTACAAGCACACAACGACGTGGGACAGCCACCTCTGAAGTACAAGCCCCCTCCTTCCCCACAGCCCACCAGGCAGTGTGTCCCGCCCTGGACAGAGGGCAGCAGGGGGCTGCTTCCAGCCTGCACTAATCCCTCTGTGTGGTTTGAAGATGATGCTGTCTTCTGGTGGCTGTCACCTTGTGGATGAACAGATCTCTGCTGCTGGCTGGCAATCTGAAAGGATGCTGGTGGGAAATCCTGGGAAGCTGGTTTCTGATCTGAGTCAGTCACGCTGTTGGTGCAGAGACATGCTCCATCACACGCAGGCATGGCACGGGGTGTTCCCTGCAGCTTGGCACAGGCTGGAGTCGATAGCCCTCAGCAGGAACTTGCAGTCAGTATTATACTGTCTAAGAGGCTTAAAATCAACTGTGAAGTTTCAGTATAGTTACAAAAAACCTGTTTTCTATTTCTCCACTGGTAGCTTGTTCCAGGAGGAGACAGTGCAATTCGGTGGTTGATTCCTGGAGTCTGGTTGGTGCATCCATGCTGGGGTATAGAGGCCACAGATGCCACGGTGCTTCCCGGGACACTCTGCCAGCCTCAGCCACTCGCAGCTCATGGGCTCAGAAAGCAGAAACGGGGTCTTGCATTCCATCAGTGTGAGTGGATATTTTTCTCCCATTAAAATGTTTATTTTTGAATGCATACGAGCTTTGGGGGTGCACCATACCCTGTGTGAAGCAGTCCGACACAGCACGTGACATTTTAAAAAAGATCTGGTTTTTGTTTTTTGGTTATTACCTGCTAATTTATGGGGTGCTGCTGGTTCTTATATTGAACGGACGATGAGAAATCATACTGCAGGCAACCTCTATTTGCTAAACTTGATACTATAATCCTCTTTTTCAGCCTAAAGAGACTATCCACTTTTTCCTCACATGGAAAATACTCTTTGTATTTGATCATCCTTGTTGGTCTTCTCTGAAACACTTCCAAATCTTTTTCTTGAGAGAGGCAGACAGAGCTGCATATAGAAATCACAGTGCAGCTTTCACTATGAATCTGTTCTGTGGCAGAACTGTGATCTGCTCTCCATTATTTTCCTGATAATTGTTAACAGTCAGTTTGCCTTTTGGGCTGCTCCTGGGCAATAAACAAATGTTTCCACAGATCCATCTCTCCATCTTCATCTGATTTTATTCTAGCACAGCCCCAAGCCCTAATTCCTGAGGAGAAACAGAGCTACAGCAGCTGAGACTGCAATGAGGTCTTGTGAGAAAGATGGTGCAAATGCCCCAGACCGTCAGCAAGGTTGGGACCACCTGGCTATGTCATACCTTGGAGACTGGGGACAGCTGCTAAACATCTGAAAAAAAGAAGAAATTATATAAGGTCAGCATACCTGGCCTCTTCCAGACAGATCTACCAGATCTACCCTTGAATGTCTGCCCACCTGAGGGGCTGAGTAATGCTGTGGAATGCTGATGTAGCCAGATGAATCAGTGCTGGCGTGAAGTCCTACCCAAGAGCACAAATAGCATCATGTTCTTATGATCCTCCTTTGCATTTCCTTCCTGCAGATTCCGGGGGTGAGCAGGAAGGAATTGGGCTGCCTGACCTCCTGTGCCTACAGTCATGAAAATTTCACCATGTTACTCAGAAATCAGTAACTTGTCTGACTAAGATAGCTTCAGACAGGCGTTTGGCTGGGCTTGAAGACATCAAGAGATGGCAAATGCATGACATCCTCCCCTGGCAGTCAATCCCTTCACATCACTCCTACTGTTTGGTTTTTTTCTCTCATGACTGCTATGCCAACAGGGCTAATGAAGCTTTCTATGCAGCAGCAATATGGTCTCAACTTTGTTTCCCTTGGGTTTTATCCTTTGTCTTAGAACACTCCTTTCTTTTTGGCCAGANAGAAGAGAAGAGAAGAGAAGAGAAGAGAAGAGAAGAGAAGAGAAGAGAAGATGAGAAGAGGATTCTCTCCTTCTGCTTCATACCTGTACCCCATGCCCACAGGTTCTCCCTGTGCTCCCCACCATCAGAGTCTCTTTCCATTTACCCAGCTCACTCTGGTTTTTGTCTCCCCTCAGCCCCCTTGCTTTTCCTTGACCTCCCACACAGTGCTGCCATCACTGCTGGCTCAGAAGGAGGCCCCAGAGCTGCTGATGTGGCTGTTCAGGGGCGCTATCCCTCTTCCAGCAACTTAGTGACTGTAACTGCAAGAACCACCAACGCCTCATGTCCTGTGACCAGACTTGAAGCAGCACTGCTTTCCTTTCATTTGTTCCTTCCATTTTCCAGCAGAATTTCTACTCCCTGCTGATTTCCATCTCTTGGTTTCTTAGAGGAATGCATGACAGCTCCTACACAGCTTGTGTATGTCCTTAACCCACAGATTCAAAAAACTGAGATGCAGTTAGCAGAAGCAGCAGTGGAAATAGTGCCATGATGGCATCAATACACAGCAACACCAGCAGCGGGCAGGAGGCAGCCGCAGGGACCGCTGCACACCTGTGGGGTCATTCCTGTGCCCATCTGCACCTTCCCCTGACCCTGGGGGAGGTGTTTAAACCCAACCAGGCTAGCCCTGGGTGGCCTGTTCTGGCCTGGGCAGGACAAGGGGATGAGCCAGGTGACCTGGAGCAATGGGAATGTCAGAGGCTGGCTCCTGTGTGACTGGGCTGGGTGTGCCTCCTCATGCACCAACACTCCCCACTACGAGGTTTCATGGGAGCATGTGGTAGCTGGAGGAACAGAGCAGAGGCAAAACACTGATGTGCACTCTGGGATGTGTCGTGGCCTTTCAGCCTCCACTAAGGACACAGCAGGGCAGAGCAGCTCCTGAGCCATTATTGGTACTGTGGCTGTTTCCTCCTCCTGTTTTTACACATCCAGTTTGTTCTCTCTCCCTTCCCTTGCGGGGGCCCTCTCCCTAGAGCTGCTGTGGTTTTTAATAAGTATTTTTCAAGTAGCTAGCTGAGACCCCCGCAAGGATAATGAGATCATTCGCAGAATGCAAAGCCCTGCAAGTCCCGATTGTTGTCGCTCCCGGTGGACTATGCCCACACCGCCTGTATTTCTGTCGCTGATCCTCATCCCAAACAGCAGCGTGCCACAGGCAGTACCGGATGGGATCGGGCCGGGCTACGGCTCCCTGCCAACAGGAAGGGCCGAGAATTGTCACTGGAACCGCTCAGAAATAACCTTTAAGGCTTATTAAGGTTCTACCGACGGAGACGTTGATCCCGCTTCCCCTTCCTGAATCCCATTCCCAGCTCAGGAACCGCCATCCCTCCGCCTGCCCCGGGTTGAGGCTGAGCTGCGGCGGGAGCACCGGGCACACCCGGCACGGGCGCTCCCATCACCGGGTACCCGTGGTCCGGGCAGTCCCCGGCCCGGCTCCCCCGGCACAGGCACCCCCATCCCCGGGCAACCCCGCTCTGCGAGCCTCGGCTCGGCAACGCCGGCCCGGGCACCCCCGGCCCCCGCCCGGCCCCGCCCGGGACCGCGGCAGAACAAAGGTGCTGGGGGGCGGTTGGGGCGTGCCCGGGGGTGCCCAGGCGGTTCTCGGGGATGCACAAGGGGTGCCCGGCAGAGGTTGCTCCAGGGCGCGGTGCCGGCGCTGCCCCGGGGGTGCCCGGGGGTGCTCGGGGCGGAGCCGCCCTCACGGNACCCCTGGGCACCCCCAGCAGCCCCAGCAGCCCCGGCCTCCTCCGGGCACCCCCTCCTACGCCTCGGTTCCCCCTCAGCCCCCGGCCACCACTGGCACAGAGAAGCTGTGGCTGCCACATTCCTGGAAGTGTCCAAGGCACTGCTTGGAGCAGCCTGGAAGGTGGAAGGTGTCCCTGCCCATGGCAGGGGTTGGAACGACATGGTCAGATGGGGAATCCTGGCTCATGGCACCAGTCATTGTCTCCCACCACAGGACCACCATCAATGTCTGCTTTGGGATCAGGGACTGATAGGCAGAGCTATCCAGACTTGGTTCCAAGTGGCCATGGATGGCCCAGCCCAGTGTTCAACTTGCTCTGCCAAGAGGCAGCCATTCCTCCATGTGCTGAACTCGTTTCAGTTTGGTTTGTGTCATCTCACAGACATCAGACTAGGGTGCACTTCTGCCTGCTGATCCAAGAGCCTCCTTCTGCTCTGTTCCCACTTTTCCTTCTCGCCCTGCTTTGCAACACTCTTCCATTCTTATGTGTGGCCAAATTACCCTGCACTAAACCCCTCACACACCACTCGAGTTGTGCAGGCTGACGCAGTGCCCATGGCTCCTCTGGAGCCTTGCCCAGAGCCCCACGGCCCCTGCACCATGGGCACTGGTGCACACAGGTTCCCACTACCACCAAGGGCCATGCCACTGCTGTGGTTGGATGTCTGGCTGTACGAGCAGCCACCAGCGTGTCCCACACACTGCTGGGATGTGCCAGTGCAGCAGCTGCTGCCTGAGCTGCTTGTGCATTCATGTAAGTACAAGCAAGACCTTTAGTCATCTCTTCTTCAGCTCGTCTGTGAGAAACAGGGATCAGAGCACCTGTTTTGCAGAGGGGCCCTGCAGTTTGGGTCATGAATATCAAGTGGTTTGAGCTCCTGTAATGGAAGGTACTGGAGATGGACAAAGCAGCACCAACGGCCTAAAGCTGCTGGAGGCCCAAGCAGTGGTGCCACGCAGTTGCACTGTTTGCCAATCCAGTGTGTAATCAGCACAGCCGGGCAGTGTTGGCTGGGTTTGTGTCACACACAGCAGCTCAGAGCACTCTCACTGCGAGCTCTCGCTTTCCAAGAAGGGCGGTCGGCGTCTGCGCAGCCACCGAGCGTGGGCGATGTGCAGGGGAGGATGGGGCTGGTGGTGGCAGGAGCACGAGATGGGTGTCACCGACACACAGCCATGGCACAGAGAACATGCAAACCTCCTTCCTCCCCACCCCCTCTGCCCACCAGCTCTCCTGAATGAAGTCCCAGCTTTGTTTTTCTGATTTCCATTTTGTATCCTAAAATATTCACTCCAAGTTCCGCTTGACAGACATGCCTAATCTAATCTCCATGTCTGCTTTCTAATTTTCGCAGCCAGGATAAAACAAATTGGCTGGCGTTAATTGCCTGTGCAGCGGCCTGGAGCTCTGAGCCGTGATTTACGAGCTCGGAGCAGGCGCTCTGCACCACATTTTTCTTAATTTATTTTTAATGAGTCTCTCAATTAATTTTCTTGGAAACATCTTAATGATGTTGGAGGCGGGTGTTAATGAGGTTTGTAGCAGCACCTCATTTTGCATATTTTAAAGTATTGAATGGCATGAAGCAAACTCCTGGTCCTAAAACAGAAAAAAACCTTAAGGTTGGAGAGGACTCCTGGGCTGATGTTGCTACCCTGGCTGAGGCTGAGGCACTGCGTGGGCTGGAATTAGACTGTGAACATTGTGAACATTGTGAAGCTGAAGCTGGTTGAGCCCACAGGGATGGAGTGACCCTGGCAGCACGGGGGGGCCAGGGGCCTGTGCTGGGTCATGGCTGGTAGCCAGACACTTCTTAACAGATGAAATGAAAGCCTGGACACAGAACCTGGGCACTGAGACCCCCGTGCTGGCATGCCCCATGTTGTGGGCACACCATTCCCAGCACAACCCCGGCCAGACCTTTTGGGCAGGAGCTCCACTGGCACAGGACTGGGCTGCCTGGGGCTGAGGGGTGCTCTGGGGTGTCTCTGCCGGCCCCCGGGGTCACCGGTAATTGCTGATGCATGTGCCAGCAAGAGGCAGCAGCTGGATCGCCTTTGTTTTCTCCCAGCATGTCAGTCTTCATTAAACTAGAGGGGAATGAAAAAGGATTCACTTTTGTCCCAGCCTGAACACGGCAGCTGTTTAATTTCAATTAAGGTGGCACTGAAAAGAGTAACATTACGGCAGTGATTAAAGTGAGACAATTCCCACCCCCAGGACTGTGCTCACACAGCAGAGGGGCCAGTTTGACCCCCTCATCCGCCCAGCACCAGCTGAGTATGGGCAGGCAGCTGTGGGTCAGGGCTGTGGGGCTGCCCCACACACTCACAAGGATCTGGAGCAGTGTTGAGCCTTTCAAGGCAGGCGCTGCCTGCAGCTCAGCACGGTGTGGCACATGCGTGGTACAGTGGCATTGCCTGTGGCACCCTCCAGCATGGCATGGCACAGCACAGGTGGCATGAGGCTCTGTCCCATAAAGGCTCTGTGCTGTGGACGCTCAGTCACTGCCTGAACAAGACTGAAGTCTGCAGGGAAATTTTATTTCCTTGCACTGGCAAGAACTGTGGCCAAATTCAGTTGTGTTCTGGACAGCAGGGGGTTCAGCAGCCCTGCTCACAGCACTGTTGGTGCTGTGCCTGCTCCCATCACCTGTGACTGTGACCCGCTGGTGGAGCAGGTCGTCATGGCAACTCATTTCTGTTATGGCACATCTGCATTCAGCTTCTGGGCCGTTTGGCCTTGGAAATTTCCAGTTAAAACACTTACCTGTGAAACTGAGTGTTGGCAAGGGACCACACACAGCCCAGGGAGTCCCATGTCACCAGCACAGGCCAGCAGCAGGTCACACCATCACTGTTCATCCACGGTCAAGGCACCACTGTCACCTGGCCCTGGCCGCAGGCCAGCAGTGTGTTCTGGGGCTGGCCACAGACTGAGTAGGGCCTGAGGACAGGGCAGGAGCAGAATGAAGGTGGCAAGGCCCTGCCCTGACACAGGGGTGCTGCCGTGTCCTGGACCAGTTCTGAGGATGATGCCCAGGACTCGGTGACTTCACAGTGGCATCTGGGGCAGTGTCACCCAGCACGCCGGGGACACAAGATGGTGAGGAGCATGGCACAGGAAGGCTGTGGTGAGGACTGTGGGCAGCAGTAGGTCCAGGTGCTGCTGAGGAGGGGGCCACAGCTCTGTTCTGGTTTTCCAGGAGCCCCAGGCTAGGCCTCTCCTGTTGGCATCAGGTGCTCCTCAGACAGGGAGTGGCAGTGCCAATACCATGGGAGGGTGGGGTTGCCCCAGGCAGGGCTGAGTGACATCCATGGGACTAAGGGTTGTCTGGGGCTGCAGGAAAGGTTATGGTTCTTCCAACAGTGAGAGTGGCCAAAATTTGGCACATCCGGGGAGGTTCCTGCACCTCAGGATCGTCCTGGCTCCTGTAGAGGTCTGCCAGGGGCAAAGGAGACAACATCAGAGCTGACCAGCTCCATTCAGCAGGAGACAGAAGCCTGGCAGCCCAAGGTGAGCAGTGCCAACTGTATGCTCAACCCAGGCACTGGTTGTGTAGCCACACGCTGGTGGCCAAGTGGCACAGGAGGCTCTGGCCAGCCCTTGCCTGCACCACCAGGCACCTCTTCCCCAGGGCTTGGGAGAGCACAAGGGCTCAGGGGTATCCAGTCCTCCTGTGGCTGCACTGGTCCCACTGCCACCATTTCCCACAGTGGCCACAATTCACTGCAGTGCAGAGGGCCAGTGGTGTCAGAGGCTTGGCTATTTGTGAGCCCAAAGGAACTGTCAGAACATGCACACAGATGGGGCAGTGCTGCCTGGTGGGGAAGGCTGCACCCACCTGTTGGCAACACGGTCCATTGCTGCTCTGCACAAAACTGGGACTGCCAGCGTTGTCCAGCCCCAGTACCTGCCCAGACAGGAGCTGCAAGATGGGCTGGCCACAGTGGCGAGCTGGGCAGATGCTGCTCATGCCATGTCCTAGGGCCAAAGGCAAGCATTGGTGCTGGAGCCACAGCATGGGGAGCCCAGAGCATGCCAGGACACACAGCAGCAAGATCTGGACCTCGCTCAGGTGCTGGCCACGATACAGGCATTGCAGCTGGACCTGGACGTCTGCAGGGGAACAAACCACAAACAACTCATCCAGCTGCAGGAGCAGGAGTGTGCAGTGGAGCAGGAGCACCAGGACTTGGTCATTCTGATGCAGCAGTTGCAGGCACTGATGAGCAAGGTACCAGTGCTGGGCACAGCAGCCACAGACCAAGCTGCATGTGTCCCCCACTGCCACTCCACCACAGGCTAGGCATCATGCCTGCCCCACAGTCTGTGCAAACACCTGGTGAGCCCCCAGAGGAGGGTAGAGAACATCCTGCCAGCCACACGTGGCTCTAGCACCAGCTGTACAGAGCAGCCTGGCAACAAGGCAAGCCTCACTGGCACAGTCCAGTCCACCCAGCTGAGCATAGCTGGAAGAATGCAGACCCTAACAGCCCCACTGACACCCTGGGCTGGTGGCACTGCTGCAGCCCACAACCTTGCCAATGAGCTGGGACCACCACTCTCCCCGTGCCTGTGCTCTCGTCAGGGACCACAGGGATGGCTTTCCAGGGCTGCTGGGTGTCCAACAGATACTGCCACAACAGGAAGGGCACTCTAGGGACTGCACAGAGATGAGAGAGCCAGGAGCCAGCAGCCTTCCTGCCTCCCATCTGGTGCAGGCCACATTCCTCTGTCTCAGGCCCTCCCCAACAGCCCCAAAAAGGCTCCTTCTGCAGCCTCAGCTCTACACAGCAGGGTGATCCCACACCCTGCTGGGTACTCACAGATCAGTGCTGAACCCCTCCACCTGAAGGACCAGGCAGTGCAGACAGAGGTCACCTCCGACCTGGCTGCCCACAGTGATTTTGACAGCAGCCACGATATCCCAGAGGAGAGCAGAGAGCTGCTCAAGCAGGTCAGTGCCAGCAGCCCCCCAGCCACTACACACAGCAGCAAGCAGCAGGGGGGGACAGGAGCCATGACTACCATGCTGCAGAACTGACCCCTGCTCCACTTCCCCCAGAAGCCCTGGGACAGGGTGGGAGGCAACAATGCCAGCCTGCCCCACCACCTCACAGAGCTGGGCACTGGCCAGCCCTGAGCGTCCTGCAGCACACAGAGGGCAGCTGTGCCTGTGCTCAGGGAAGGGCACACAGCACAAGCCAACCCACCAACACACTGCCTTCTCTGCAGCTGGGGGCACAGGAACAGAGTCATGGCCTGCAGCACAGCCCAGCCCAGCTGCAGGAGCAGCTAGGAGCCACCCAGCCCCAGGAGCAGCAGAGTCTGCAGCAGGTCAGCAGAGCCAAAGAGGCCATCCAAAGCCTACACCGAAAAGTGGCAGAGCTGCAGCAACAGGTGAGGGCAAGGTAGGACAGGACAGGTATGCAGCCTCAGTGCCTCCAGGAGAGGCTCAGCCACGGCCAACCACCCTCCCTGCCCCACAGCTTTGCTGGCAGGTGCAGGACATGGAGGACCTCCAGGCAGAGCTGGTCCAAGCCTGGCAAGAGAGCACCAAGCAGGCGGAAAAGATTGCAGCCTACAAAACACACAGGCAGCAGCTTCATCGGAAGCTGAGGAAGATGCAGAGCTCCAAGGAGCAGAGCAAACAGGAGGTAAGGATGTCTCAAGTCTTCCTGTGAAAAACCAAGAGTCTGTACTCGGCCTGTGTCTCTTACTGTGCCATGGGCAGACCTATTCCCCCCAGGAGAGGCTGCAGGAGCTGAGCAGCCTAGTCCAACACTGGCAGCAGCTACACCTGGACAGTGAGCAAACTCTGGCTCTGCGAGAAGAGGAACTGGTTGTCTGCAAGGTGGAGCTGGCTTTCCTTAAGGAAGAGCTCAGCAAGGTGACAGAGCAGGTGCAGGATACAAGACATACTAGGCAGGATGCACGAGGAGAACCCACACCTAATGTTCAGAACACCTGAGCAGCCTCACAAGTGCGAGCAGCTGAAAAAGTGAGCAGAATTCCTGGCACAGCCTGGCCTGAAACAGGGCTGGGCCGATGGTCCCAGGTGTGCAGGGACAGGTGGGCGCCAGCTGCCTGTCCAGGGCATGGGCTGTAGGAGAATTGCCTTTGCAGGAGCATGGGCCAGGCTCCAAACAGGGACAGGATGTATTTGTCCTCCAGGTCACTTTAATTTTGTGCCCCGTTCCAGGCTCTACAGGGCAACAACCTGACAGCACCAGCCCTGCATGATTCTGCAGTTACCTCCCACCCAACACCCACCTCCAGGACAAGAAGCAGTGCAAAACAGAGAAAGGATTAGACTGACAATCTTTAAACAAATAAAATTCTTTCTGTTCTGTAACAAAATTAGTGCCAAGCACCAAAGCCTTCCAGGGCTACACAAGCTGTAGAGACCTCAGAATACATTGATCAGGGTAGCTGGGCACTACCTTAAGCCTCAAAGCAACAGGTCGTGCCTTCTTAGAGACCAAAGCGGGCTGGGGTGCGCCGTGGCGTCAGGGGCTCGCCCTGCTCCTTTCGCCCAGGGGTATAGATTTTAGTAGATCTGTCAAAGAGGACAAGGGCGATTAATGGAAAATGCAACCTCTTCCTGCACCAGAACTCCCACAGGGAAGCTGGGATCCTCCACACAGGCAAGCCATGAGCAGGCAGGGCTATCACCCACCTCGCACTGCCCAGTGGGTTCCGGCGCTCCTGCTCCTCCCGGCGGGCACGCAGCTGCTCCTCTGCCAAAGCCATTTCCTCCTCCATGGCAGACACTTCCTCCTTGGCACGGCGGCGGTTCTCCTGGAGCAAGGCAGCAGCAAGTCAGGGACAGCAGACCCCTTGCAGGCCCACAAGCATGCTCCCTTCATGTCAAAACACACACATACAGCAGCAGAATGGACATGCAGAGGGCCTGCTGTTTGCCAGCTCATCCAGGACAGAATACTTACCTGGCGTGACTTGCCAGCATGTTTGATACTGTAGAACATGGGGCCCAGCTCTGCCAGCCACTCTCCATCCACAGCAGTGACACACTGCATGTACTCCTGCAGGGACAGAAAGACCACGATAGCAGGATGGTATCCATGGGGCCTGGGCACCATTTCCAGAGCCAAGGCAGCTCCTGTCCTCCCCTACTTGCTGATGGCACTTCTTAGGCTGGGACCATACCCCTTCCAGACAATTCCTCCTGGCCTCAGAAGCTGCTACAGGTTGGATTTGATGAGATCACAAGGAGGAACAAACATATCCCACAGAAGCCAGAGAAAAATAATGGGGGAAGGGACAAACAGATGACACAGACATGCCTAGTTGGTACAGATGAGAAAGGTTGATATTTGCCACTCAGATGGATCTTCTTCTGGACAGCAAAGTCCTCCCATCTCCCTTGGAGCACTCATCACCCTTCCTGCTAGCCCTCAGCTCAAGCTCACCTTGGTAGTCATAACCAATTCGTGGTACACAATGTAGTCTGGTGTGTAGCCCATGCCAAACAGAGAGCTCGTGGGGTGCAGGTGGCAGGGCATGCCTGTGCGGATGTTCACATACTCCCCAATGCCCTGCAAAGATAAATGTGCTTAGTTCACCTGCTCCCAGGCAAGGCCTTGCAGCCCCCAGGCAGCTTAGACACCTCTCACCTTCAGCTTTGCAGCCTGATGGAAATATGCAGCACAGATGCACTTCCTGACAACATCCCAGTCTGTACCACAGGATGCCAGGCTCATTCGCTGCTGCACCATAATGTCCTTGAGCTGGGCGCGCACCTCCCGCACCTGCAAAGGTGTGTGCTGGTCAGATCCCTCTTCTGCGTAAGGCTCTCTCCCCCAGATTCATGGCCACAGCCTCACCTTCCGCATGGCCTTGGCATGGATGAAGTGCTGATTGCACCACAGGGTAGAATAGCTGTTGTTTTTCCACTGCAGGTAAACATTCAGGTAAGTCAAGTGGTCGCTCTCTGGAACAGCAAATTTCTCCCGCACTTGGTCACTCTCCTCCTCTCGGCCCTGAAGGGTAAGTAAAGAGTATGTGTTAGTCAAAGGGCAGGGAAGGGCCCTGAGCTGCTGGAACAGAACATCTTGTACCTTAGGCCGGTAAAAGATGGCAGGCACAGACAACATGGAGACAACGAGCAAGATCTCAGAGCTGCAACCCATGTCACAGGAGACAATGAGCATTTTTGAGAGTGCAGGGTCCAGTGGGAACTCCACCATGAGTCGTCCTGTAGAGGTCAGACCACCTGTAGGAACAGAACAGGGATCACTCATCAGCAGCTGGACAGGTCCCAGTTCCATGGGCTGGCAGCTTACCCCAGCAGCCAATACCTGTATTATCCAAAGCTCCCAGGATCCACAGCTGGTACATAGAGTTCAGCATATTGTCCTCAGGGGGTGGATCCATGAAGTGGAACTGCAGCAGGTCCTGCACACCCAGAGACTTGAGCAAGAGCACTACGTTGGCAAGGTTGGTACGCTGGATCTCAGGCACCGTGGTCGTCAGCAGCTCATTCTTGTAGGCACTCTGGGTGTAGAGCCTGGGAAGAGATGCCAAGAGCATGCTCCTCCTGTTCCAGCCACTGCATTTCTTACAGACTGGCCAGTCTCTGCCCAGCCTGGCCCAGCATGGCACAGGGCAGCAACCCCACACCCAGCAGCAGGACCCTGGGGAGGCACTTCCAGCCCAGCCAAAGTGTGGTCTCCCCAGCACACTGGGGTGTCCGGGCTGCAGCTCAGCACATGACCAAGCACAGCCCTTCCCTGGTCTCACAGTATAGCCTGGGAAAGACCTTTGGCTTGGCTCTTATCCAGATGGCATCCAGGACAGACCAGCCACAAGTGAAGATGGGCACAGGAAGAAAGTGGAGCACATCCTTTTCTCTGCAGAAGCACTGGGTCCAAAGAAGGCCTTCAGGCCTGCCTACTGCCCATATCCCCCCAAAGTTCAAGATAATGAACAGCTCCAGTGAGAAAAAAAATATACATAACCTGATGCCAAGCTGAGGATACAACAGGAACAGGAACACCAGTGATGTACCTACCTGAAGCAGTGGCCTGGGCCTGTCCGGCCAGCTCGGCCAGCCCTCTGATTGGCATTGGCCTGACTGATGGGGTAGATCTGCAGTGCATCCATGCCTATACGGGGGTTGAAAACCTTCAGGGCACAAGATCAGACAGAAGTAAGAGGAAGGCTGGATCATGACCTCAGAACTCCATCAACCTACCCCAGAAATCAGAGATAGAGTAGAGGAAACCATGGCTCACCTTCAATTTGCAGTAGCCAGAGTCAATCACAAACATGATACCATCCACTGTCAGTGAGGTCTCTGCAATGTTAGTGGCAACGATGCACTTCCTGACCCCATCAGGAGCCTGCAAGCACACTACACATCAGTCATGTCCCTGGGCATGGCTCTGCTCCACTGAGGAGGAGTGCAGAGCAGCAGAGGGACAGGGGTGACTCTTGGGAAGTGGGGTGGGGTACATGCTTTCTCTCAGCCTCCACATGCAATACAGAGGCATATCTGCACCTCTCACTCCTGCTCTGTACTGTCTCCTGCTCCAGTTTTCCCTGTCCCAACCCTAATCACAAAGCACACACCAGCACCTACCTTCTGGAAGATCTTGGCCTGCAAGTCCGAGGGCAGCTGAGAGTAGATTGGCAGTACAGCAAGTGCAGGCGCCTTCTCCAGCTCCTCAAGGTGCTCCACAATTTGCTCTGAGGTCACCTAGACACAAAGAGTGGTGAAAACATCAGACTGAAACAACAAGGGGGGTAGGACAGTGCCTGCCTTTCCAACTCACCTCGATATCCTCCTGGCCAGGCATGAAGACAAGGATGTCTCCAGGAGCACCAGACAAGTGGACCTGCAAGGCTTGTTTCACTGCAGCCTCCACATAATCCTCCTGTGGGGTCTGAACAGCACAGCCCAGGTTAATCTGGACCTATATCCTTACCTGCCCTGTCCTGTGTGCAGGACTGCAGCATACCATAGCCACTCCTACCCTGTCCTGTGCGTCCCCCTCAGAGTACAGCACACCTAGGTCACAACCCCCTCCTGCCAACAGAATTTCCATCCACAAGCTTTCCTATACCTTGCTGAAAAGAATATCCACAGGGAAAGTGCGTCCAGGAATGTGGAAAATGGGAACGTTCCCAAAGAAGGAGGCAAACTTATCTGCATCCATGGTGGCTGAAGTGACAACAAGCTTCAGATCCGAGCGTCGGGCAACCACCTAGGAAGCAGATGAAAGGAACAATATGGAAGGCACATTCATGCATGGCTGTGGGCTGTTTTCATTCTTACTGAGACAATGGCACAGGACAGAGCTTCTGTTGTACTCCAGAGGCACTGGCTGTGCATGCCAGGGAACACTGATGCTGTCTGGTCAGTGCAGTTAAAAAGACCTGCCAACCTCGATTCAGGAAACCTTAATCCAGCAAAGACCTGTGTACTGGCAGTTCTGACATTCAGCCAGCAAGACTCTGGTAGCACTACAGGAGACTTAAACCCCCAGGACCAAGGACCAGGATGCTGGAGCAGTCAAGCACAGACAGAGGTGTGGCAGCTCTGCTTCCCTCTCCTAGTCCTGGCAAAGAAGGGCTGTCCCAGCTCACGTGCCCCATGCTGCTCTCCTCTAGCCCAGGATCACACACACCTCCCGGAGCAGCCCGAACAGCACATCAGTGTTGAGCGAGCGCTCATGTGCCTCATCCATGATGATAGCACTGTAGTTGTCCAGGTCAGCCTCCCGCAGGGACTCACGGAGCAGGATCCCATCTGTCATGTACTTGATCACTGTCTTCTCAGATGTGCAGTCCTCAAAGCGGATGGCATAGCCTACCTGGGAGGGTGGAGGTAACAGGGAGTCTTCCAATAGTCCCATGCAGTCAGTGTCACTGCGTGGCACCCCTGCACTCCCCACCAGACTCACCTCCTCCCCCAGACGCACCCCCATCTCCTCACTGACCCGCTTGGCCACCGACATGGCAGCCACCCTGCGGGGCTGCGTGCAGCCGATCATGCCATAGTCAGTGTAGCCATCCTCATGGAGATACTGTGTCAGCTGAGTGGTCTTCCCACTGCCTGTCTCTCCCACCACGATCACAATGCTGTTGTCTCTGAGGAAAAGGAAAAGGTATTTCTTCATACACCTTCAAAGAAGGGCATTTGTGTTGTCTAGTTAAGCATCATTTTACTCAGGCAAGAGAGCTGAGCAAACACAAAGCAATGGGTTTGTTTCCTGGGAGTACAGCTTCCCAATGGTCATGGCTCTGTAATTCCTCAACGGAGTTCCCAAACATAGGCCGATGCCCTGGGGATGCCCTGGCAGCCATACCTGAGGATGGAGAGCAGCTCCTGCTGCACAGCAAAGATGGGTAGGTATTGTCTCTGCTC
This sequence comes from Drymodes brunneopygia, assembly GCA_013400955.1. Lineage (NCBI taxonomy): Eukaryota > Metazoa > Chordata > Aves > Passeriformes > Petroicidae > Drymodes > Drymodes brunneopygia. Next base: position 155,581 of record VZTZ01049068.1, on the reverse strand, counting down.
CAGGATCGATTTCTTCTTGGCAAACTCACTGCTGGCTTCACTTTTTTCTTTCATGTGTTCAGCAAACTTCTGCTCTGTTCTAAGGAAACACCAGAAGTCCTGAAACTGTATCTCCACACACTTTGCTATGCCAGTAGCCCCCGTTACCAGCTGAGCAGAGTAATTCAGAGCAAACCCCTACTTGTAATCCACTTTGCCATCTTCTGTCACCATCTCGTCCTTCTCCTCCTCTTTCTTGATCCCCATAATGTCTCCCAGTTTGGTGCCTGCCAGCTCCCAATGCTTGTGCTGAGCCTGGAAAGAGAGAGAACAGCATAACTTTGCCACAGCAAGCACAGACAAAATTCTTCCCCAATTCTACTCCTAAGACTAGGGAAAGGATATTAGTCCCACAGCTCCCCAACACAAAATGCACACTCTACTCCTACATCAGGTTCCCCTCCTCCAAATGAACTGAAGCAGAGTTTTAAGACACTGGGACGGATACAGAGACTTCAGGCAAAGGATTACCAACTGCCTCCTATGAAAATAGTTCCAGCTGCTGACCCTTCCATTAAATTTGAACTTAAACCTACACAGATGTGAACCAGAGATAATCTTGCTGCATTTGCCAGGCATTCACAGGCTTTCTTCCCACCTCTGTTATCAGTTTAGCTACCACCACCATTCCACTCATAGTATAAGTAGCTCAAATCCAGCCCAGTTTCAATGTACAACAAACACATCTGTAATTTTGCCACAGCTATTTATGTGAGCTTTAGAGAAAGTCTGTAGAAAACACCCCCAAAAACTAATCTGCTAGCTTACCCCATACTCCTCCTCCTCACAACTCTTCTGCTGAGACATGACAAGGTGTATCCTGCTGCCATACTGCTTGCTGACTGTCCCTAAGCTACCTGGCATTCTTCCATCTCCTTTCTTCCCCCATAATCCAAATGTCCAAGTGCACTGTGATTCATGTCCCAGGTAGCACCCAAGAAAATCATACCACAGCAGCTGCTATGAGGCAATGCAGTAAGCAGGGCTGCCAGGATGTCCCAAGTCACAAATATATGAACTCCTTAACATCACTGCTGCCAAAGCCTGAATGCGGCAGAGTCCAAACAAGGCTGTGAGGAAATACATAACATGTACAGTGACAGTAAGCCAAAGGGCTGCAGCATACCCTCTTACGCTCCTTTTGCTCCCTGTGCTTGCGCACCAGCTGGCTGCCTTTCCGAGCTATGATGGCCAAATCCGAGGTGGCATCCTTCACAGGGATCACTGGCTCTGGCTGGAGGGAAAAGGCACTGCTTTACTAAAAAGGCCTTGTGTATGGGGCTCCCTGCCATCAGTGCCTTCAGCCACAGTCTCTACCTGCTTGGTGAAGACAATCCTTCCATCTAGGAAAGGGGGCACTAGATTGTGCACCAACAAATGCACTTTAGCAGAGTTATCCTCCTCAAAATCTTCATCCACTTCAATCCGATGGACCACACCACTGGTCAGCATGCGATTTGTCTCCCAGCGCTCATTATCCTGCAGGAAACAACATATGTGAAGCCCCACAGAAAGTCCCAGAGATCACACCAGAACACCAAGCTTGGGCCTGGGCTCCACACTGGCAACAGGATGGTTCAAACCTAGTGAGTCTGAGAGTAAGCACAAGAGAAGGAACAGTAATTGGAAGCAGTAGAGTACAGGAAACTGCCCATGTGAAGCACATGGGCAACAAGACCGTCTACAAAGAATTACAGGATAGACATTGCCTTCAAGGCACTCAGAATACATCAGAAAGCCTGGACACAGTCCTGCTCATGTAAAGAGAGCAGCTGCCCCCAGCATCCACAGGGCCGACAGTGGACAGCCCCAGTAATGTACCTTGCACTCAGAATAGCAGCAGCACAGTCCTCTGCACTCCTGCTGCCTTGGACACTGCAATCCACCAGCCACTCCAACTGGGAATTCTGCCCATGCAAGAGCTGCAGAGCTGGATTTTCCAGGGGAACTCAACCAGAGTTTCCCTGTGAGCACTCCTTCAGCCTGGCCCAAGAGTGCCCTTCTCCACCTGAGCGCAGGGGCTCAACAAGTAGATCTTACAAGGGGCAGCACACCCCATGTGCTCAGAGCAGCCAACCCTGCATCTTGGTCTTACCTCATTGATCTGCCGCCGCTGTGCCGAGATCCGCTTTTGCCTCTGCTTGTGCAAGTGCTGCTCACGCTTCTTCACGTACTCCTCAGAGGAGTAAGCCAAAGGATTGTGAAACTCATCGTAGCCCTCATCCATCATGTACCAGTCTCGGTCAGCTTGCTGGGAAGAGAGAGGTGCAGCACTGAGCTCTGCCACTCCCGCTCACCCTGGTGGCCCCAAGCCCCTGGCCCGTCCCAGACTCTCACCCGCTGGTCATCCTCCCACTGCTGCCGCTCCTCCTCTGTCTCAAAGGCGATGCCCTCCTCCCCTTCCGTGCGCCGCCCTGGGGTGAGACAGATGGTCCAGAATGTTCCCAAGGAAACCCCAACTCTGTGCCACAGGGAAGGGGATTCCACACTGCCCACCCTGGGCAGCTCAGCCCAGAGTCCTCACCTCTCCCTCGGGACAGGCGTGGCGTGGCCCCAAGGTGCTTCCTGTCATCAGCCCATTCATTGTATTTGTATGATGGGGTTGGCAAAGGCGTCTTATCGGAGTACCGGCTCCTCACAGACCTGAAAACACAGCAGAGGGGAGGAACTGGTGCCCATCTCCAGGTACTTCTGATCCGCACAGAGCGCCCTTTGCGCAGCTCCCAGCGCAGCCTCAGGCACGGGTACCTGTCCCGCTCGCGCCGCTCCGTGTCCCGCAGCGATGACGGTCGGTGGCTGCGCTCTGAGTCTCGATAGGAAGGTGTGGGAGATGGAGATTCCCACTGCGAGCGATGGGCACTGCTGTAGCCACTCTCATCTTCCTCCCAGCTGGAGCGAGACGGTGTGGCTGCATCTGGCAGAAGAGAGGGGGTTTGACACCTGTTGCTCAAACAGCGGCCCTGGGCACCTGGAGCCACCTAGCACCTTCTAAGAAAGGAGCATGGCCAGAGGGTACCCAGTGGTCTTCCTCTAAGAGAAGGGGGCTGACCCAGTGATTCCAAGGAATTTCCAAAGGATTCCATTTCCATCACACAGACTCAGAACAGACCCCACCATGCAGAGATCGGCCAGTTTCATATGCACACAGCTGGCACGTTGCTCCCAGACCTAAGCTGAGCTGAGAGTTTTATGCTTGCCTTAACCACAAACGTTACAAGGTACAAGCTTTTCTACCACCCATGTCCTGCAGAAACAGCAAGAAGCATAAAATACTCCAAGCCCCTCCCAGTTAGGTCCCACACAAGAGCTCCACCAGGTCCCAGTCTCACCTTTGGGCCGATGTCGGGGGCTCTCAGGTTCACTCCTCCTGCCACTCCGCTCTGACGAGCCATCCCTCTCTGATCTACTGTGATGGCTCCTGTCCCGCTCCTCTGCAAAAAGAAAATAGGATCCGGTGCCTATTGCACAAATAGGCTTCCCAAGTCTGCTGCAGAAATCACCACAAACATTACTAAAGATTACAAACACGGCAAAGGACAAGCCCAGACGCAAACCAAGAAGCACCACAAAGGTCTCCAAGCAATTACCACGGTCTCGTTTACGATCGTGGTCCCGATCCCTACTGCGTTCCTTCTTCCGGTCCTTCTCCTCCTTGGAGGAGGCAAAGACTCCGTGTTCCCGACGCTCCCTCTCCCGCTGCCGGCTGCGCTCCAAGAACTCCTCGCTGACACCCCCCGTGTAGGACGGTGTCTCCACGTGAACAGAGCGGTAATGTCTGGGCAGGCAGAGCAGAGAGAAGAAATGCTCAGAAGTGCTGAGCAACAGCTGCCCTTGGGCTGGTCTCGTACAGCTCCAGTTCCAGCCTCTGCCACAATGCCCCGCAGTTCCCCGCAGTCTCTCTCTCCCCAGCCCGGAGGCTGCGGCCCTGCCGGTCACCGCCTGTGCTCACCCTGC
>VZTZ01049068.1:118324-138065 GCA_013400955.1 Drymodes brunneopygia | reverse complement strand
CTCGGGCTGCCGCCGGCGAGGGGCCAGACGGGCCCCAGGGCGGGACCTCCGCTGCCGGGACCGGTCTGTCTGTCCGGGCTGCCCGCTCGGGACCTCGGGGGTCCGGGCAGGGTTCCCGCGTCCGTCTTGATGCCAGAGGAGCCGCATCGCTTTGTCTGTATGTCCGGCCGCTTGCGGACCCGGTCCTTCGTGCCGCCTCCCCTGTGCGGGGCTGCCGGCTGGATCCCACTGTCTGGGGAGGTTGCCGAGATCTTCGTGTTCATCTGTCTGAGAAGGCTGATGGGATCCCTGTGTCCGTCTGGCAGTTCGAGGCTGACAGAATCCTTTTGTCCGTCTGTCTGAGAAAGCTGATGGGATATCTGTGTGTCTCTGTCAGCGAGAGGCTGATGAGATCCGTGTGTTTGTCTGAGGAGGCTGACGGGATCTCTGTGTCCATGTGTCTTGTGGGAAACGGGTTCAGCTCCTCCTTTTGTCTGTCTCTCTGAGAGGGCTGTTGGAAATGCCACCTTCCTCAGTCACTTCAACGGCAGGGGTGATTATTAGGCTGCAGGAATGGACAGGAGGAAGTTGGGAGGGTGTTGGAACTGAGGTTGCAGTAATTTTTGAAGGGGACACTCGTTTTTGCGGGGGTCAGGATTCCTTAAACCTTTGGCTGAGAACTGGGTAGGATTGCCTGTGCACAGTGCTTTGTGAGTGGATTGTGCTGGATGCTGGCCTGGAATCCATCTTTGGTGGTTGCAGAATGAGCCCTGTGGGCAGAAGGGTGCAGCGTGACCCTGGGACAGCCAGCGGAGCTTGACCAGGGACTTGGAAGATTTCCATGAAGTGTGTGACAGACTCTTCTCTTCTCAGATGAGTCCTCTGCAGAGGGGAGGAACGCTCTGTGCTCCCAGGTCGGGGAAACATGTCCCGTCGGAAACAGACCACTCCTAACAAAGTTCACTGTGAGTATGATGTTGCCCAGCATTGTGGGACCCTTGCTCTGGCTGGGTTGTGGAGTGAGGTGGGGATGATGGGAATGATGGGAAGGGGTAGCTTGTGGGGAATGGTGGTTACTCGTGTTTTGTCTTAGGGTGTATAAGAAGAGAAACTGAGCTCTGTGCATCAGGGAAGCTGGCTGTGTTCTGGCATAGCAGGACAGGGATAGGCTTGAACAAACAACTAATGCTGTAAAGGTAGGTGTGTATGTGCAGGTCCTGTAGCTAGGCTTTGCATTCACACTGTCAAAAGTACAAGTTAGAATTATAGAAAATGAGGCTTGGGGCTCTGGTCTGTCTTGGGTAGCAAAGGAAGTTCTAAGCAAGGTGGTTGGAGCATGCTGGCTGAAAGCCAGCAAGTCCTAGATTTTGATCTTCATCCTACCACAGACTCAGCTGACTGGCCTTGGGCATGTTACCTAAGCTCACTGTACCTCAGTTTCCTACTGGATAATGAAATAAAGCCATTTGCTCTTTCCTGTCAAGGAATGGGTGGTGGCCAAGTAATTTACGGGACAAATAAATGCTTTCTGCCAGATCATTCTTGAGCTGAGGTGGTAAGATGGATCTCTGTTTCTCCATCATTGCCAAGACCTTAGCATTTGTTTGACAGTGGAAGGGCTGAAGCACTCCTTGTGGGCAGGCTGCAGCCAGGCACCAGTGGAACTGTGAGACACAGATGGAGGTTTAGTTGCAGAGGGGAAACTGCACATGTACAGCTTTTGTTTGGCAGCAGAGGGAAGTTGAGGGACCTTGTTCATACCCGGGTTTGTGGCTGGAAACATGCTTGGAATTTGGGCTGGAATTCGGAAAACAAGCTTCCACTTCTGTAGATCTGTGAGAGCAAGGCTGCTGAGGTCCTGTGTTTTTTTGGCTGCGGTAGCTGTCAGGAATACGAGACAGAGCTGAGTGCTGCAGCCCTAACACTGCCTCATTGCTGGTGCTGCTGACTTGCATGTCTGTGTTTGTGTGCTGCCTCTGTGCACAGGTACGCAACAGACATCTGTGCATGCTGCTCTCTGTGCAAGGGGAAACACTGGGCTGGAGCTGACACTTTGCACACTTGGTGAGTGCACTGGGAAGAGCTGCCTCTGTCTGGCTGGGCAGCTTGGCAGAGCCAACTGAGCTGTCCTTGTTGGCCAGAGTGAGGATCTCAAGGAGTGTGGCTTGTGGCACCTGCATTGCCTTGTGCTCTCTGATTCCTGCATCTGGTTGCTGGGTTCCACAGAGGGCAGGTGTAATTTGTCTGATAGTACATTAATGACTTTGGAGTTGTTCTTAGAGAAATTTGGTATGTCCAATATTTTGTCCTGTGATGCCAGTAACAGGCCTTGTGTCCACACACTTCTGCTTCTGAAAGTGCCAATACTGCTGCCATTGAGCTCAGGTTTATGTCATGTATGCACTTAAACTGTCTCCCCTGAGCTGGAGTGGGGGTCTCTGGAGTATGAAAACCAAGGGCTACAGCAGCTCTAATGCAGGTAGAGTTCCCATGGTGTTTAGCTGGGTGCTTTTCTACACTTCATTGCATAAGGGTTATGTTCTTCAGAAGCTTGTACTATCATATACAAAACTCTGCATCACAAAATTCAGCTGTGCACTGTTCTCACAGTGAACATTGCTTTTTTTTATCTGCAATACAAATTATTGTGTCTCCAGTCTTGGTTTCGGAGGAAGCTGTCTGACAAACGCTACCGGGGGCATGAGGTTATAGCATCAGGTATGCCATGGAGTGGAATTCTGGGACCTGTTCACCTCCTTTACCTGCACTATGTTGCTACAGAGCAACTATTCATCAGCAGGAGCCATTGAGAGCAGCAAGGAGGACCACAGGAAAATAAGGGGACCGAGAGATACCAAAAATTTGTCAATGGTGATGTCTTCACCTTGGGGAGGAAAATCTTGTCTCTTATGATGAACACCACGAAATCGTTGGGACTTCTCTGTCTACCTAGCCTGCTGTGTGTCTGGAGGGCCCAGAAATGCCGTGCAGTGCCCTGACGAGCGGAGAGAGCACCGGCTCCAAGAACGGGGTGAGCCAGCAGAATGAGGAGTCAGGCTGAGACATAGCAGACACGTTACTGGGACTTCTGCACAGGGACTGCAGTGGTTGGGAGGAGAGGAATGGAAGGGACAGCAGGTATGCAGCTTTTTATGCAGTTGCCTGCAGCTGGGGTCTGATTTGGCAGGCTACGGGGCTGGGGAACTGCCTTTTGGATTTGCATAAGTACAACTGTACATATATGACTGGACAAATTTGATGGGAGGATGGTGCCTACGTCTTCCTTGCATGGCCACTCCATCTTCTCTTCCTTCTTGGACTGACTAGGGCGAGTGACAGCTGCCAGTCTCCTCTCCCTGGCTTGCTTGGTGTCTCCTCTTTCCAGGATTACTTTCCAGGCTTGGCATGGCCCTCATTTCACCTTGCTCTCACAGCAGCATGGTTTCCTGTCCTCACTTCGGACAGAATCACTTTGCTTGGCAAGCAGAGCAACCAGCTAGGAGATTGTATGGTTACAAACCAAAACTGTTTTAAATAGAAGTTGATATGTAAGGAAATTCAAAACACTGAAAAAATGATTAACCAATGATAAAAATTGTGGTAAAATTTATCAGAGAAGTCTTTCTGTGCATGATGGCCAGTCCCACAGTTTTAATTATAGTAATTTCCCTTGCAGCACATAAATAGCTCTTAAGAATAGAAATCTGTTTTGCCACGTGGTGCATGAAGAACACCCCTGACAAAGTCTGAACAAACAGAGCATTAATAGTGGAATATACTTGTTGAAAAATAAAATGCAGTTAGATTGTTTGTGTGGAGATACCTTAATTGATTCAATTTGGTCTTTATTTTTTCCCGGAGTACGCAGTATAAAAGCTCTCTGAGAAATTCATCTGTTCTTGCATTCATCCGTTACTGCGCTGTCACCCCATCAGTCATGGACCACTTGCTGTCTTTGTGCTTGCCAAAATTTGTTGCAGGTATTAGCATGCACTTCTCTCTCCCTGCTGTCCACAAGCTGCTTTGCTTTCTGTTGCTTGTGCCCTTTGCAACCTGATGCTTATTTTAGAACTCTGGAGAAGAGCTTTTGTTAGTCAGATTAATTCCTGCTTCTGAGCTCTATTTATCATGGTTCCAATATCCCATTAATCCTTTATTTCCTTCCCTCTCTCTCTAACACACACATGATCTGTGCTCTTCGGTGTTCCTTGGATTCTCCTGTCTATAATATTCCCATTTTGAAGGGAAAGTATCTTGCAAGAAATAGCAAACCAGCAGAAATGCAGCTCACAACTGAGCAGAAATGTTACTTGCATCAAATCCCTCAGTTCTGAAGGGCTCCGTGGACTACCATTGTTAACCCTTTCAATTGTGTTGTTTTTCATTTCAGTAACCACTACAGCAGTGTGGACAACCCAGAATAGCCATGGGGCAGGTGGAATAGATCCACAGTGGTGGAAAGACTTGCAAATTTCAGGTCCAGGAACACAGAGAAGACCTACATGAACAGGGACTTTTAATTGATGTACAAAGAGGGAATAAACCGACTCATCTCTGAGAGACCTTTCTGTTTAGGAAGGAAGGCAGGGGAATGATGTAGTCCCTTTGGATTTTGTTTTGTGGATTTTGGGGTGGGAGTTGTTTGTTTCTGTGTTTATTTTCCAGAACACCTGAGAGTTATCCTGCATTCATACAGTTCAAGAAGGGAAGGGCTCAGGGCTGATACCCCAGCAGACCCTAGCAGTCATGCCTGTCCATGTTACACAGTACCACAGGGCTTTCCCCTACCTCCACCACTGCTCACTTGGCATCCCACTCATTCACAGCAGTATGGAGAGGAGAATGGAATACAAAGCAGAGTCATTTGTGTGATCTCTCTTGTCCTACATCTCTAGCTGTTTGTAAACAACTACAGTGACTTGTTTTGGTGTTGTGGTCAGCCTGCAGCCCATTTTGTATTTAATAAAGAAACTTCTGGAGAAGAGTCTGTGAATTCAATATTGAGCATAACATCCTTTACTTATGGCAGTGATCCTAAAGCTGTTGCCTGTCTGACTCTCCTTCTAAATGAATGGAAGCATACCCAAAGTGGGGTGGAGGCGGGGGTGTGTCTGTGAGCATGTGTGTGCAGAAACATCAAAAGTATAACCCTGGACCTGTCAAACATTAAAGCTGTAAAGCTTCATCAAAGTAGGACTTAGTCCATCAGGAGATGAACAGGACACTCGTTCCTAAATTCTTTTGTACACTGTTATTATAATATGTAAGAAATTTTGTACAAGTGGAAGACAGTATTTTTCCATGTTTGCCTTTCCCAGTCCCATGATGTTTTTAGATACAGGCTGGGGAGGATGCACAGGACATGGCCTGCTAACAGCACGGCTTTGGTAGCAGCTTGCACTGCTGGCTGTAAGCTGGTTGTTCTCTGCACTGTGCCAAGTCAATGCTCACTGGGCTCTGGGGGTGTTGTACAGAGACTAAAGGCACACACAAGTGCTCTCAGTTACTGTGACTGATGCCAGTGTTCCTTATGTGAGGAGTTGCTTCTTCTGTCACCTCAGATAAAGATCCCAGCTCTTAATTCCTGCAGACTGTCTGCGTGGTTTGTATAGCTGAGCAAGAACCTGCCCTGCCTGTGGACTCCTGGCTGCTGCTCAGTGGGAGTGTAATGTGTCTGAAAGGGAAAAGGGGGAGGGAAACAAGCATGAAACTGCTTCCACGAGCAGCCTTGGTGGCATTTGGGAATTCTGTTTTGGAACTCTGTCAAAGGTAGCAGCACATCTTCCCCTGTAGTTTCACATCTGTCCTGTGTTCTGCAGGTTTCCTCATTTCACCATGCTTTCTCTTTCTCTTGCAATGCTGTTTTGGTCTGTGGACTTCAATCCTGGTGGTTTGTGGGTTTCTGCTTCTTGGGGAGGCACTGGAATTCTGTGGTGTCTGCTGCTCCTACAGTCTGTATCTCAGTCCCACCAATGTGAGGCTGTGATCCAGACATCAAAACACCAGGTCACGAAAACCATTCAGTGCTAGAATGGCTTCTGAAAGTGTGTTTCAGCAGTCACGATGGTCCCTGCTGCTTTCAATGACAAATAGACTTTGTGCTCCTCAGGCACACGGACTGTGTTCTCAAATCTTCTCTACAGCACCCTTTCTGACATTTCTGAAACTGAGAAAAGCCTTCAAATGCTTTTGGAAACCTACATGGGGACATTGGGAGCTAAAACTCTTCTCCCACAGTCTCTGTGAAACTTCTGAAGGTCTTTGAAATGTTCCATAAATTACGGCTTTTTAAAGCCCTGCCAAAATTGCAAGATGAGCCCCAAGGAAGGCAGTGTGAGTGGGAGCATGGAGCAACACTGGCTGGAACAGTTCAGCACGTGGGAATGTACCTGTCCTTGTAACAGGACTGGTGCTGTCTCTGAGGAGTTCAATTTCCTGGTTATACTGGTGCTAGTTGTGGCCCTGTACTAAAAGGTAACATTATCTTCTGAAAGCTGCGTTTTGATTTTAAATGAAAAATGCACTGTTTTCCTTGGCATTTTCACATTTGTGCTTTGAATGGTTCTTGAGCACTTACAAATCATTGTTGATAAATGCAACCCAAAAGCCAGCCTGCTGGGAACTTCAGCACCTTTCCCAGGCCTCCCAGCTCATCCACTGGAAAAGGTAAATCATGACTACACCTGGAACAATGTAATTTGTTTGCTTTAATATGAAAATTAATGGTTGCTTTTTATTGTCATTCTCTGGAACCAGAACTACTTTGAGCAGGGATTGCTGTAAGAAGTTTTCATTCAGAGCACAAATAATTCTTTCAAGGTGTTTGCCATCTCCTGTTGAGCTGACGTACTAGTGGTCGCTGCTTTAAACAAAACAAATTGTTTTGTCCTAAACATGCATCTCAGCTCTCTGGGTTTATTCCCTTAGGTTTGTTTTGAGCACACAAAGTGCCAATGAGATGTGTTTTAGCGAGGGCCATTCCTGGGCAAGGCAAGGTAGTTTTCTATCCATCACATACCCAGGAGAACACCAGCCCTGAGCATAGACACCTTCTGTAAAGGCAACTTGTCCTCATCCCTCCTGGGATAGAAGGTCACAGAGCATGCCAAGGACAACCCCTGGTTTTCATATCACTGTGAGGTACGAGGCACTTAGGGAGGTGCTATTTTTGTGCAAAATGCCCGCTGGAGTAACTTAGAAGAGCTGTACAGTACTGTCCCTGATCTGGGATGCTGTCATAGTCCCCAGGGGTTTCCCCCCACCCTGAACTGTGCTGTAGGATACTGGTGGATAGCTTGGCAGCAGCAAGAGCCACCTGGCTATTTATGGCAGATGTGTGGGGTCACAGGTATTTTGTGGCTGGAGTGGCATATACATAGTATGCAGAGGGCAGCCCAGTGCTGCACATTGCCACTAGTGAGACTCTTCTACATCTAGGCACTGGACTCACACCAGCAGGTGCCAGAGGCTGGTGTGGCAGGGTAGGCAAGCAGAGAAGTGACCTAAGTGCTTTCCAAGAGGTGACTCCAGAGGTTCTGCATAGTGCAGGTGAGCAGCCCCATGCCTGTTGTATTTTTGGCTAGCCTTGGCAGTGGAAGCAATGGAACAGCACCAGTCTGACTCTTTGTCTTTGTGGCTGCCAGGGGAGCAAGTCTTTGCAGGGCTGGAGGAGCAAGCCCGCCAAGTCATGATGAAAAACAACTTTCCTGGAGCTCTTGGGGACCAAAGGCCAACAATTCGTCCACTGCAAGACCCTGACTCCAGCACCAGTAAGTTCTGCCCCTTCCAGTAACACCAAGGTAGTAGACTGGGGAGACTCTGGAAGGGGGTGAGGCTGAGCACTGCACAGTGTGTGTGGATCCTCTGAGGACCATCTTACCCAGCTCCTCCTCCGAGTTAGCCTTTTGCTCTCGTGCAGGATTTGTCCTAAGGACCAGAGCAGCATAGCACAGACTGGGCAATGCCCTGGGACTCAGTCCCATTTCACCAGGGCAGGGTGGGAACAGCAGCAGGTCTGGCTGAAGTGACAAGTGCCAGGTCTGGCAATTGTCAAGCAAGGCAGTGTAAGAGGCCATGCCCAGGGGCTCAAACGCTCTAGGCTGAGTTTAAATGGAACCCCTAGTTGGAGGGGGTGGGTAGAAGCCCCTTGTAATGCTGGTCAGGACAGTTAAGACTGTGAGTGCCCCCAGGGTCCTGACACTTGATATTAATTGTTCTGCACATTTCAGGTGGCAGTGATGATGAGGAAACCACTCAGGATGAAGTTTCTTCCCATACATCTGAGGAAGATGGCTCAATGGTGAAAGTGAAGAAGGAATTAGAAAATGCAGAACGACCTGTGGCTGGAACCCCATTGATGAGAGAAAATGAGGCAAGTGTGTACTGGCCCTGCAATCACCATAGCCTCCAGGGAGAGAGAAGGGTACTGTCTAAACACTTCTCTCCCCATCATGTTTCTTTATCTTTCTCTCCCTCCCACCTCCTCCAAACAATGTCTCCTGGCAGGAGGAAAGGGTATAAAGAGCTTCTTGGCTGCCTGGAACAGGAGACAGTAGGCACAAACTGGCCAAGAAGTTTTCAGAGTGCGTCCCCTTCCCTTGGTTCTGGTGCCATTCTCCAATTGGCTTCCCCTTGCCACAGAACAGGCCCTGCCTTCTAGAGTCACCGTGCTGGCAAGAACCTGGGTGCAAGCAAAGCTGTGAGGCCTCTGCCTCCTCTCCATGAGATGCAGGAGCTTTGCTCAGAGGATGGATGAGGTTTCTTTCAGATGTCAAGCACCCAAACCAGCCCTGGCAGGACTGGGCACGCTGCCTGGATCTGCCAGCAGCACTGGGAGGAGCTGAGGAAGGGCGGTGTGGCTGCAGGGGGTCTGTGTGCCTCACCCCGAAGTCACTATTCCTGCCTGTAGGTGCCTGAGAGCTTGAACGCTGAGCCCATGCTGGGACTGTCACAATGCCCCCTCTGCCAGCTGGAGTGTGGAAGCAGAGATCAACTCATTGCACACGTGTACCAGGTAGGGATAGTTCCAGACTGTGGAGTGTCTCTGGCCCAAAGCCTCACATCCAGAAACAACTCAAAGCACAGGGTGACTTTGTTCTGGTCTTTGCAACCACACTGAGCTTCTACCTAGGATGTGACTGAAGTTTACAGCTGTAAACTGTATCCTAAGAGTGTCTGGGGGAAAGAATTAGCAAGGCCCTGGTCTACAGATCTGGAAAACATAAGTCTATGCCAAGGCAGTCTCTGCAAGTATTTCACACTAAAACCAGGCAGTTCCTTCAAATTAAACATGGAAGCGATTCTTACATTATGCAGTGAGATAAGAAACCTTCCTCCTGATCGTTTATTTTATACTTCATTACAGTTCCTGTAATTACCCATGAGAATAGCCGTTCTTCCTCAAAATTCTTCCAGTTTTGCAAGAAATCTGTGGTGAAATCTTAGGTTTTGTTGTCAGTGCTTTCTTCATAGCACATCAAATTCTGTAGCAGAAGGGATGAAGCAGAACTGGCCACTTACCTGTACCGGTTGTCTCTGTCTAAGTGCTTCCTCACCAGCATTCTGCCTTGCTGTAAATTGAGTCATGCTTTGTTGTGCACCAGCAGCTCCTCAAATGCATTCCTGAAAACAAGGGTCAGGTCTTACAATCCAAGTGTTTTGGCCCTAATTTTTTCTCCTGCACTGGAGTTGAGCCATAACGGGGTTTCCTCCTTGTTTGACCTGTGGCACACCAAATTTATTGTTTTGAGCTTGGTCTAAAAGCTGACAGACAGAGGTTTAGTGGTAAAGGGTTCCCATTCCAAGAGGCTGAACAGAATGGTTTGAGCATGCCTTGGACTGGGCAGGGAGCTGGGCAATGTGTAACTACCACCTGAGTGGTTGTTTTGCAGCACACTGGAGCGGTGGTGAGTGCCAAGAGCTACTTGTGTCCTGTGTGTGGCAGAGCCCTCAGCTCCCCAGGATCCCTTGGGAGACATCTCCTGATCCACTCAGAGGACCAGCTGTCCAACTGTGCAGTTTGTGGAGCACGCTTCACCAGCCACGCCACCTTCAACAGGTCAGGGTCACCCTGGCCAGTGAGTGGGCTAGGGCACCACATTAAAGATTAGGTGTGTTGCCTTGAATGACTCTGAAGTTGTGGCTCTGGACCCACTGAGGCCTCTAGGACAGTGCTAAACACCCCCAGTGAGTGAGAGCTCTGCATCCCCTGCCAAGATGTCTGCGGGCTGTGCTGGTAAAAGGGTCTTTCTTAGCACTGTGCAGGGCTAGAGAAGTGCAGAAAGCACTGTGGGCTCCAGTCACTGGAGAACAATCCACCCCTTCCGTTGCCCAGCAGTCCATTGGAGTAGGGCTGCACTGTCCAGATGTGTTCATCATGTCCAGAGCAGGACTACAGGCAGAGACCAAAATGTTCTTTCTTTGTGTCCTGCCTAGTGGGCGATTGTCCACTGACCAGTGGAACGGGGCTAAAAGGAAAAATTCAGAGATAATGGGGAGGAGCAGCTTCCTGATTTATTCCCATTTTGTCACGCTTCCAACCCAACTTCTCTGGGTTAATCCACTTCCTACCCTGGATAGGATAGGGCTTTTTTTCAGATACTCAGACATATCTGTGGGCAAATGATTTAGCAGAGGCCTGTGCCATGGGCTGTAGTGGGAGCATTGTTCATGGCAGCCCATGGGCACTCAGAGATGGGCACTGGCCACAGCACCAAGCCTCTGACTCTGTTCCTCCTGCTTTGCAGTGAGAAGCTGCCAGAGGTGCTCAGTGCGGATCGGCTGCCGGCACCACAGAGCCAGGGCCCCTCCAGCACTGAGGGTAAGGATGTTGCCTTTTGCACCCCTGTGTACCCTGCGGGCATCCTCCTGGTGTGCAACAACTGCGCCGCGTACCGAAAGCTGCTTGAGGCGCAGAGCCCCGGCATGCGCAAGTGGGCCCTGCGGCGCCAGAAGGAGCCCCTGGAGGTGCGGCTGCAGCGCCTGGAGCGCGAGCGCACGGCCAAGAAGAGCCGGCGGGACAATGAGACCCCTGAGGAGCGGGAGGTGAGGCGCATGCGGGACCGGGAAGCCAAGCGGCTGCAGCGCATGCAGGAGACGGAGGAGCAGCGGGCGCGGCGGCTGCAGAGGGACCGCGAGGCCATGCGCCTGAAACGCGCCAACGAGACCCCCGAGAAGCGGCAAGCCCGGCTCATCCGCGAGCGCGAGGCCAAGAGGCTCAAGCGGCGCCTTGAGAAAATGGATATGATGCTCCGGGCACAGTTTGGCCAGGATCCCTCTGCCATGGCCGCTTTGGCAGCGGAGATGAACTTTTTTCAGCTGCCAGTGAGCAATGTGGAGCTGGAGAGCCAGCTGCTGGGCAAAATGACCTTTGAGGAGCAGAGCAACAGTGCGTTGCACTAAACCACAGCCAAGAACTATGCTGCCTTTGCTGCACCTGCCACATGTGCACTAGCAGGCTTCTGCACTCAGGAGGCTGCTGTGGGTCCCTGCCTGACCCTCCCTGACAGGTGGTTCTGGTTTTCCTCTGAAGCCAGGAGGAGAACAGAGCTGAGAGATGCCTGCTAAAGTAGCTCTGGTGGGAGCAGATTCTGAGGATACAGTCTGCTCTGGGGGCCAAGTCACAGCCTGTGACAGAAGGAAAATAAATTAATGTATTAATTAACATTAATTAATGTTCACATGTATTAGTCCCCTTCTTTACCTTTTGTGCTTTGTCCTGTTTTTGGGCCCTTGCTCCATAAATGGGTCCAGGCTGCTGCAGTTCTGCTGTAGGTGAAACCCACCTCAATAAAAAAGGATCTTGTTTACTGCGGCATGAATTACAGAGCTGAAGACAGACACTCCACAAGTCCTCCAGGAGTAAATCCTTTGCAGTTTGTGCCCATAAAATGGAAGCAAAGGAGGATGTCCTTCTGGAAATGCCTGTGCACACCCTTTTTTTTTAAAACATTGTTACTACACACTTAGTTGCAGTGACATCCATGGAAAAACTAAAGAACATGAGGTCCTGTTTTAAGATACCCTATATAAACAGTGAAAGAAAAGGCTGGCAAAGGTAAGCAAATAGCAAACAAGCTTGCTGCTTTACTCACAAGTTAATTTTCATTTAAAGAGCATTTCAGGTTTGCAAGTGAAAGAGCTGATTGAGAGGTAAATAACAGAGCAGGTCAGTTTCTAGGACTCTATGGGTTTGCTTTTCCCTTTATTCAGCATTGGTGAGGCCACATCTGGAGACCTTGTGTCCAGTGCTGGAGTCCCCAGTGCAAGAGCAACACAGTTGTACTGGAGGCAAAATGTGATCGTAGCCTGTGCCTACAAGAAAAGGTTCCCATTGCTAACAGGAATCACTATTAAAACTATGCAACTATGGAAGTTGTATCTAGGCATCTTTAAACTGCAAAAGGCAAAGCAGTGGCACAGAAGGACTCATGGTAGGGCAAAGAAGTGGTACACTCTCCATTATTTGGCTTCTTTAAGAATGAGCACCTGAAAATGCATGGTGTAGCTTCATGGTTTTTAGAATCAGCCCACCAAAAGCCAGTGTGCCACACTTCTGTGTTTTGTAGCCTGAAAACCCCTATTACCTCCATTGCATTTCCAGTTAAGGTCTAGAGTCATACAGTGGTACAGACACCTTGGGAAGTACTGTCTTTTCTCTGATGGCTGTTTCTCTTCCTTAAGTCAGAAATAGTGACCACAAGACTGCTACTTGAGATCAGAAGAGTAAAGTTAAAACAAGAAGCAAAACCTTTTGATCAGACTACTTAAAACCCTCATTTCCTCATTTTTCAGTTTGAAAAATGTTTGATTGCAGTCCCTTAAAGCCCTAGTTAAAAGGGTTACCTTCAAAATACATAATGTTACATTTTTCTAGCAATAATGAACCACTCTCACAGCCAGCCTTGGGGATGCTGTTAGGAAACAGCATTGAACCTTTTCAGTGCAAGTTTTCTCCACCTGCCACTGCAATATCTAGTTTCTGCCCCGTACAGAAGCTGTTTTAACATGATGTCCATTCATCATGTAGAACTGACATGCAGGAGCCATCCCTGCTTCTCTCTCTCTTAGGGAAAAGACACTGTAAAGGAGCTGTTCAGTTTCATGTTCCTTTGTTCATATCCTCCTTTGTTCTCTGATCTTTCACTTTCATCCTTACTTCCGTTCGTTTTCATACTCAAACCCACAGTTTGCTTCTGGCAGTATTTGCTTTTGCTCCACCTTGTGTTTTGCTTGCCCAGCAGAGATGTACCTTTACTCTGCAACCCGCAGCTGGAACTTTCCCTGTAGCGTCACTGAGACCTTATCTTTACTCCAGGGGATTCAGGAGAGACCACATAACACAAAAGTATCTGAAAACACAGAATTATGGCTTATAATCCATCTGTCACCCTGTATCTTGCCCTTGACGTCAGTCTCCAGATCACTGTGTAAATCCAGAGAAGCCACATGCTAATTGACCACTGATACTACAGACAAGCAAAAAGTCTCAAACACCAAAGGAAAAGCTATTGGTTTATATATAGATATATATATGTATATAGATATATACTGTGTTTACAGAGTCAACAAGTTAAATGCAATATTCATAAAAGCATTAACAATAAAAATACAATCTGTTTGTAGGCAAGTACAGACTTAAAATGGTAAAACAGGAAAAAGGATCTCACCAAAGTACAAATATACAGTACAAATTGATTTATTTAAAACAGTTACAAAAAAAGCACAACAAAATAGAGATTATCCTTAGAATTATTAATGCTTTGTTAAAGATCAGGTAGGAGGAAAGGGGGAGGGACAAAGTTGGAGGGGAGCACCTGACTAGTTCTAAGGCTTTAGATACACTGCATCGGTTACATGTTAATACAGCCATATACTGGGGGTTATAGTGAGGGGTCAGCACTTATCTACAAACATCTCTCTGCCTCAGGGCAGCCCAGCCAGCTCCCCCATGTCTCTCTCTCTGAGCAGACCCTCCCCGGCGCTAAGGTGCCATGAAAGCCAAAAACAACTCGAGTGTGCAGGGGCGTGTTAGCAGGGTGGGCGGCAGCAGCCTCGAAGGACCTTAGGGGCAAATCTGTCCGTGACAGACAGGTGTGAAGGCCATGGAAGGGCCTGGACCATCAGCATTTTAAACTATATGTGGAACACCCTGGGCCAAACTGTACAGAATGTGTATTTGTAGCCGTCTTAGCAGCTTCTGACAAGTGTCAGGCTCTAGCACAGCTTGAAAGACAAGGAGCAGTTGTGAGTGACGCTGGGGAAAGAAAGGCACGTGTGCTGCTGCGGGCAGGAACTAGCATTTGGGCTACTCCAGCTGCTGTAGTTTCTTTTACAATATTTTCTGAGTAACAAGGATTGTTAATTCTCTAGGGACAAAGTGACTTCAAGTGTGGGGTGGGGACAGGGACACTTAATGTGAAAAGTGCAATACAAAAAGCTGCTCAGCAGCTGGAAGGGGAAGGCAGAGGTGCCTCTGCAGCTTCCTTCCCTTCCAGACAGAGCTTCCTCTGCATAGTCTGGTAGTGATGAGCGCTCGTTGCTGTGAATGCACAGCCCAGAGACAGGCTTGGCTCCGCTGTGCAGCTGTTCCATGGGATGGGGCAGACGGCTACAGACACCCATTATTGCATCCCACAGACTCCTGTGACAGAGCGTGAGCTGGAGTAAAATTAGGGCCTCCTCCTCCTCCAGGCAGGACAGACCACAGCTCTCCTACTCTTCACAATAGCAGCAGGAACATGGGATATTTCTCTGAGAAGTCTGTCACATCTCTGCCAGCAGAAAAGCCCAGGTAACCATCCCACTCTGCAATGTTTTCCTGGCTTCATCTCCTTCTTTCTCTGTAAACCCAAGAAATAAAAGCCTCCTCCATGGGCTCATTCACAGCCTTTCTCCCTGCAGCAGAGCCTGTCTCACACACTCCTTGCCCCAGGAGAGCCTCAGTGCTCAGCACAACCACCACTATGGTGCTAAGCCATACAGGCCTGCCCAGTAAGGACATGTTCCAGTGATACCAGTACTGCTGAGCTGGGCTGGAGAGTTGCCACTGGCCCCCTCCTGCCCACCCTTTTGGGCAAGCAGCCAGACACACAGATTCTTCATCTCAGTCCCCCATTACGAGCTGTGCTTCAAACCATTGCTTCCAGGGAAGAGCTGGCAGCTGAAACGTGCACGGCAGTGGGACTGACAGGAGTCTGGGTAAAAGCACCACGGTCCAGTTCACCCTGGCTTGCTCCACAGAGCTCAGGACTGCAACCAACAGACGTGCAGCAAGCCAAAGTCCAGGTCAGCAGCCAGGTAAACAATAGGGTGAGCACCTTCACAGCCCTTCACCTGCCTACAGTACAAAGCTATTTATGCCACACAGCATCTTGCCTCATTTATCAGTACTGCCCATTCAGACCACTGCACAGTGCAGCTGAGATCAGGAAGTTACACACATGGTGTAAGGCAAGCTCTCCAAACCCTCACTCTAAGACAGACTCCTGTGTTCAGAGACACCCAAGGGGCTCTGCACCCTCAGTTGCTCAGACATTGCCTCTATGGTGTAACAAGCCCTTCTACATTCACGTGCCATATGTACGCCAGATCCCTTTCTTAAGTGCCTGTTTCAGCCCTGAATTTCTCTGCATGCAACACGCAAAAAACAGGCATGAAAACCTGGGCTCCTCTGCCTCCTGCCTTTGGCCACAGACACCTCAGATATCCTGAGCATTAAGTACTAATTACCAACATTAATGGAGAGTTTTACATAGGAGAGTCCAGTCAGCAGGAGCTGTGACACCCCCAGGTGACGAAGGGGCCCAGGTGGACATTCCACAGACAAACGGGGCTGTGAAAACAACTTCTGTTCCCACAGCTGCTGCACCTGAGGAGGCAGAATCTTCACATGACAGCATCACTGTGACTTCACACATCCCAATGCAGCTGCTGAAACCAGAAGTAGTGTGCCATTTGGGAGCAGGTACACGTGATACAGGCAGCATCCTCGTTCTGGAGAACCCCGTGAGGCACAAACACTGAGGGCACGATTAGCACACATCTCACCTAAGGCCTGTCCTGGTGCAGGCATTTTAAAGGCAACAGAAATGGTTAGCAATGTGCGAGGAAAACAGGACTGAGGCTTGGGATGGAAGGGACATTCTGGAGACTAACTTGCCTAATACACAGGCAGAGCATGCGTCCATTGCAGTCAGCAAAAGCCAACCACTGACAGGACACACTCCAGGGGAGTGCAGAACAGCCCTGAGACAGCACCACTGCAAGGAGAGGTGCTCACAAGACACCATTCTGTGACAGAGAGGAGTGGTAACACAAGAGTCAGGGCACACCTGACAAATTTCAGGTAGATGAGAGCAGGGAGACAGAGAGCAGGGAGCATGCTGAACATCAGGACTCTACACTCTAAGAAGGGCACTCTCCAAAGCATGGTCCTAGCACAGAGATGGGCACCTGAACACAAGGAATACTCAACCCAGGTTCAGTCAGTGAAAACAGTTTTCTCACCAGAGCAGTGACTATGCTTGATCCTAGCTGAGCAATGGTGTCATAACACACCATCAAAGAGGGCAGATTAGTGTAACTACAGGAGCCTTCACTCAACAGAGTGTTACCACCACAATGAGGTATTCATACACAATTGTATTAAATCTCACCATGAAAAAGACTACTCTTGATTTTACCACATTGTTCTACAGAGGAACTCCAAAGTGAAGCATCAGAAAAACTAACACAAAACGACCCCAAAATGCCCTGTGACGCTGTGATATTTTTAGAGTCTGTACATTAATCATAGAATTGTACTTAGCACAAACTTTGCACCTTGCCTGCACATGCACAAACACTTGTCTCTTGTCTAGAGCTTATTCAGGAAACTGCCTGCAGGGAAGGATTAGCCATCTGGAACATTTTTCTGACTTAATTACAAAATAGCATCGGTCTTCTCACAGAAGAAGGACGTTTTCACCCTTCCCTAGAGAATGCTGAATGTATTTTGCTCCAGATTAAAAAAAAACCCAAAGCAATAAAATACCCCAAACCAAAATTCAACCAAACAAAAAAATTCAACTCCATTCACCCCTAGGTTAAGCCTCTGCAAAAGCTATAAGCCCAGGAGGGGTTTTTTTGGAAGTTATTAACATGGGAAGAAAGATTTGATTTGGTGGCAAAACAACTAAATAGAGTTTATAGCAAGAAACAAACGTCTCCCATCCCAACTTGTGTCCCATCCCAAGTGCTCAAGTTCCCTATTCACCTGCACCCAAGCCCATCCTTTTGGTCCTTCCTCTTGAATTTCTGTGATTCATTCAAATCTATACATTCTTTGCAAGAAGAAAGAGCAGTTTGATTCAGTGGAAGAGACATTAATCAGAACCACCAGAGAAGCACCTCCATCCTGCCCTCGAGAGCTCCATCGGTGAACGGTCCTTTTAAAGTGCATGTGTGAAGAAGGGGGATACTGGGAGTAGAGCCCCCAAACTCCAGCGGGGACCCATCTCTCCCCATCATGAGAAAGGAGGAATAAAATCTTCAGCAATTTTATCTGCTACCTTGAGCCAAGTCTGCCCTCCTCACCTCCCTACCTGCCCCGAATGCTCAGCCCCTGCCCCGCAGGGAGTCAGGTATCCCTGGCACCCTGAGAAAGCCCCAGCCTCCAGCCTCTGGAATGCTCTCATCACATACTCATGAGCACATCCCTGCTCCCCACCCCAGCTAGCCTGTTGCTGCTCCCTGAGGCACTGGAGCCCTCCTGACTCCCCAAGAGGAACTTGTCAGCCATGGAACTGGAACGGAGCCATTCCTGCAAGGCAGAGAGCAGCCTTTGCTGGTGAGCCTATGACAGAGTCTGTGCAATTCCTCCACCTGATGGTGAGGCTCACCTGCTGTGGCTGCCCTAGCTCACACCTCCAAGGGATCATTTCCCTGCATTCGAACGCCCTTCAATGGACAGCTTGACCTCCTGGGGAATGAAAGAGGGACGGAGCAGAGAGGGCCGAGGCTCCTCTGCCTGCACGCTGTATCTTTGGAAGCCTGGGGCCAAACTGTACAGACTGCCAGCCTCAGGCTGAGAGGATTCTGCACGAGAGCTCTGGGCCATGCTGGCTCTATCTGTGTGGCTCTTCCTTTCAGCAGCTCTGTCAGATGGCTCTCTGGGCCCCTGAGCTGTTCGTTCCAATCTCTCCCTAGCAGATACCAGCTGATCCGTGAGAGGGGAGTTGGCCTGAGAAGCAGAGTTGCCATTCATGCTCTGTAAACTGATTGATATGCAGACATCCCCCACTTGCAGCCTATGACAGGGCAAAGCAAAGAGCTGAGCAGTCCTCCCTGGGCTGCAGGAGGACCAGCCCTGGCCATACACAAAGAAGGGATGCTCCGGGGGCACATCAATGCTCACTTTACTTTGTTGCTCCCCAACCACAAAATGCAGTGTGACAAGCCCAGGCCACTGGCTTTCCTGAATATCCACCACAGTGCTGGAGTCAATCTTCAGGCCTCCACTCACCTCCGCACTGCGAACAAAGTCTTGAGTCTGCAGGTCCTCCACCCGCTTCAGCTCTCCTGTTGCCAGCTGGATGATGGCTCCTTTCATGAAGTGAGAGGGCAGTTGTGAGGAGCTGGGTGGCTGCAACTGGGCCAGCTCTTTCTCAAGCACATTTCCTCGAGCCGGTGCATCTGGGCTCTCCCTCACCAGGGCTTCTGAAGTGGAAGACCTGACAGGCTCAGATCCAACAGGAACAAGTACTGGCTTGCCATTGGCTATCACCATTCCTTTGGCTAACTGTCTCTGTCTCACAGTCTCTTCGGGGGACATTCCACATGGGCTCCGGGACTGGCTGTTCCCAGCTGCAGTCCTGGCTGTGGTGTTCCTCAGCACGTCTCCCTGCCCATCAGCGATGTTATGGCAAAGGTTCAAAGGGCTTGGGTCATCTTTCGTCTGGGCTGCCAGAACATGATAATCCTGAGATGCCAACACCCCCACCACCCTCTGAACCTCCAGATCAGCATCTGGGGTGCTCCTGTGAGTAGGCACAGAGATCTCTCTTCCCAACATCTGGTAACCTGGAAGGAACTGTCCGTCGCCCATACATCCTGCTGCAGCCTCCGAGGGCAGACAGTCCTCAGCTGCACTGCTGGCAGAGTCCACGGCCTCGCTGGGCCTCCTGGCCACGCTCTGCTCCAGGGGCCTCTGCCCACCATTGGCCGCAGCCACGTCTGAGCTCAGCTGACTGTCTTGCTGAGGAGACTCTGGGCTGCCACCTGCCACAGGTGCCTCATAGGCTGAATACCCTGGTGGAAGGCGGGACATCTGATAATAAACAGGAATTCTCCCTGGTGCCATGTCCAGTGGTTGGGGCGCAGTGTGGTGCTGCATCTGCCCAGGAGAGGCTGCAGAGGCGGATTTGTTGAAGCTGTGGGTGGGAGAGGTAGTCTGGGGGGAAGGAGCAGCTTCTTCCGTGAACAGGGAGGCATATGGCACAAAGTGGGGGACATGGGGGGCGGTGAGGTTGGTGGAAGGAGACAAGAGAGGACTAGGCAGGAAGGCAGGAGGGACGGCATAGGGCACTGTGTAGTGGGAACCGATGAGCTGCAGGGAGGCCGAAGGGATCTGTGCATAGTGGATGGAGGGGAAGGGCACCGCCGGGTGCTGGATGATGGGCGAGGTCACGTTGAAGGCGGGGGGCAGGGGGCTCACATTCACCACGGGGTGCAGGCCCGTGGGGGAGAAGGTGGCGGGCGGAGCTGCCACTTTGTAGAGCATCCC